>CABFVX010009309.1:0-19058 GCA_902151425.1 Timema shepardi
GGCTCTTCTTATGACGGTCGGACTATAAATAATCTTGTAATTTTCGAATCGACGACGCCCGAAACCAGTCGAAACTGACAGATAATCGAGCTCTCTATCGAATGTGAACTAGTTCCTATGAATAGAAGTGCCCTAGTATCGTATATTCGCGGCAAGTAGAGCCTCACGGCGACAAAGTTGAACACCAGAACACGTGATCCAGGCCGAACTGACGAAACCTTGGAGTGCGTCACTCATTAACCGTTCTGGTTGTACTCTTATGTACTAAATACACTAATGTGTTAGGGACGAGCAAGGTTGAATATAGAAGAAATGTACCCTCATTTGAGTGGAGGGAAATTAGAGAACCATTTTAGTAAAAAAAGATTAGTAAACTTACACCTGAACCGCGGGATTCCTATCATCGGCAGTCGGGTCTATTGCGAGAGTGATGCCTAAGACCAGCGTGTTTCAACCGATGTGTCGCGGCACAATGGTGTGCCGCGGGATTTGGGAGAGTATTAAGAAATGAAGCAAGAAAAATAAGGATATTTTTTTAAAATCCAAGATCAGCATTATTTTTAACTGTTATTTTTAGCTGTTTTACTTTTAAAAACACAAGCTTAATACTCGTTATTTTAATGATAAAATCTACCCTTAAAACCCCGATGATGTGCCTTGACAATTTCATCACCCTGTTCAGTGAGCCGTGAGTTGGAAGGTTGAATGGAAATCACTCAATGCTTAAGACCAATCGATCACAAAAGTGGGTAGGTAAACCTTCCAAGTTTAGTTTCTATTCCCGCCGTGCACCGCTCAAGCCACATGGCTGACTCACCCACTTCCAGATGAGCTAGAAACAGGAAATTTGGCAAACGTATAGCTTCTAGCATATAACCGACGGGAACATTCCAAAAAGTTAAAAAAAATTTTTTTTTTTAAACCCCCGAAAAAAAATAATCAAAAATGTCGGAACAACTTTCAAGTCGGTGGGGACCTTTCTTTGAAGGCCTCTTTGTGGCTAAACGATAAAACCTATCAAAAAAGGGATGTGGAATTACATTAGTTTACAACTACTTGCAAAGAAAACTCACCGGGTGTTTAGGGGACGGAGCCCCCAACGAGCAAGGTGAGTATATATACATATATATGCCGTTATCCCGAGTGATGAACGAGACGCGGTGCACGGCAGGAATATAAACTAATCTCGGGAGGTCTACCCACTTCTGTGGTCGAGGTTTTTCAACCGTTTTCAACTCACGGCACGTGGTTAAAAACGACAACTTGACATGACGAGGCTGGCGTCTTAAACCACGTACTCACAGTGACGGGTTCTTCTAAATGATAGTCGTTCGGCTTGGGCTTACGACCAATAAGTGAAAGAGCCCACATCCGTGGCCGCTTGGGCATCAATCACACTCTAGGACAACCACACATCGTCCGCATATCTTATTTACCAATATTTTAAATAAACATGACAAAATTAAAGTTATGGTATACCCAAATACTGATGGGTTGAAATAAATGTTTCCAAATATTAAAGAACCGGGTACAGAAAAACATTAGTCGATGCTTTCCTAATTCCGATTTACTGCACAACCGTTGGACTGGGCGTCTAGTCCCATTTTCTAATGCTGCGGCACGTACCCAAACCAAAACAGTGCCGGAAAAAAAAAACCTTGTTAAGTGTACCGTGAACTTAGCAGAAAGTGTGTGGAACACTAGTTTAATGGTGTGTTACCTTGGCTAGTCGCATCGCGGTGACCCAACACAGCCTGGCCTCCTCAGAGTCGCACGCGAGGCACTTGAGGCCCAGCGGCGCGCTGTCCTCTGACGTACCCTCGACGGCACTCGCCGTCGGACGCAGACACAACCCGAACTCTGTGGGCGCCTTGAACTGGTTGCGGGCGTTCAGAGTCGTGTACACATTGTAGTCGGCCAGATGCGCCAGCACCTGCAGCTGGTTGTCCGTCTCACCCTGGGGACACACAGCACACGGACCAATCAGCGGCGAGATCACACCAACATGGAGCAGGTAGGAAAGGCCAAAACACGGGATGAAAGTAAAAAAAACACACACTTACTAGGCCACATGCGTGCAAAATCACATACCTGTAAATATTAGGGATTTTATCATGGAAAAACCATATAATATTACATAAAATAAAAGTTTTTTTTCCCTTATTTAAAATATTATTTTCCAAATTTAATTCCTGTCTCACTTCTTGACCATAACATGTCATGTTATTTTAAACTTGCTTCACGTATTTTCTACCAGTCAGGTCTACCCCCATATTTACAACAATGCAGTAGAGATTATAAAGGTATAATTTTGGTTTGTGTGAAGGAAGAGTGGATAACATCCTCGATTCACTCAGCCGGGCAAGGAACTTTGATCTCCCCATCACCAGTAAAAAAAAACCTACATATTGAGACCTTAGCTCGCGAACCCGCCGAGTTTATAATCTTAATATAGAATTGAACATACTGTGCCCCAACACAAACTATATTTTACACATTCAGTCGAGAACGTGGCCTACCTGTGACGTCACGGCGGGTCAAGATAGGATTGCCCAAGTTAATAAATTTCCGTTTTACTCATAGAGTTTTTAAAATATAACGTTGAAACAAAAATCACAACTTCTTAAATAAGTCTAAATAATGTATTGTCCTACAGTGTCAAAAAATTGTTATTTTTTCTTGGAAAAGCTTTTTTGTAAACATACTTTTTATAGATCGATTACATCTTAGGTTATTTGCCTTTGGTGTGTAAACTGGTCAGAGGAAGAGGGGAAGCGTTATCAGTAGATAAACAAGAAGCTTTACGAGCTGAAATGCTCGTTTTCTTTCCTCTTTCTAGTTCGTACATTGGTGTGATGGTGCTTAGACGCGCCAAGTTAAGATGGCATCTAGTTCTCGAAGTAGCTTCAAATATCTAATTAGATAACGTCGTTAAGAAAATTAATTGATTGTAGGGGAGTTCAAAGTTCATTTATTTGCGAGCCGATACGGAGCGGAAGACTATTAACACATACAAAGGCTTTTAATTGTTCGATACAGCCCCAAATGATAACTTGAGGGGTTAAGGCACAGTCTCGAGGTCATAAATGACGTTAATAGCAGTTATCGGGCAGCTGCTCAGATTATTCTAGATGTACTCATCCATCGAGGTTATCTCTAGTTAGATAAACAGTGCAAGGATGAAGGGGGCACAGGGTAGGAACTACAGAGTTTCATCAGTCAACAGAGTGAAACATAGTCAAGACAGGCTGTCTCAAGTGATTCTGTAAATTAGACAGACTTATTACTATTAGACTGGTCATGACTAGGAATCGCCCCTGCAAACATTTCTCTGTGGTTATGACGTCAACGACTTGAGAATAAGTCATGTTCCGCAACGACAAATATATATAAGAAAAACTCAAAAAAGGGGACATGACAAAACAATCCTAACATTTTTTATTGCATGTGAGTTTTTGAGTTAGTATATTTCGAATGTTTATTAAGATTAAAAGCTTGGCAAATGTTACTAAAAATATGCATCAATATATTAAAATAAATCGATTTATTTTTAAAATGTTAATTCATAGACCACATATTATAAGAGGCTTACTATTTATTACCCCTTTATACAGGTTCTTAATAGTTTTTTAAAACACAAAATGCTACTAGTTTAATAAAAATATAACAAATAATGTTAGTGGAGTTTAAAAAAAAATCGAGAATTGATCTTAAATTCTTAGCTCTCAATGAAAGTAATGGCAACTAAGAAAACGGCAAAATTCATAATGAGTAGTAATTGATTTTCTCTCACATTAATTTATTTGTCGTTATTAGCTATATAGTCTGGTTCAATTAACGACCCTATTTACTGAATTTAAAAAACTTGTTTTCGACAGTTGTTCGTGATATCCTTTTTTATTTAATTATTTATTAATGGTTTACTCTTTGAAGATGTATTTGTAGGTAAAAGTACAAGCTTACTATTGTAATTCCTAATTGTTTCACTAATTATGTAAGCTTTAATACTTGGTAAAACGGATCTTTTTCTTTGTTTGGACTAAAATGAAGGGTCTTTAATTGATATTAAAAAAAAAATCTGTGCTCTAAAGTTGAATAATAATCTTTTCATACGAGGTTAGACGCTTTGAAAAATAACGAAATAGGAAATGTTCAAGAATCGAAATCGAGAAAAACAAATATCGTTAGCTCTCTATCTTTATTTTTCTTGCAGGCCGCTTTGTGTGCTGTATCCTGCAGACTGGCCCGTGAGTCACGAATAGGTGGACGGGCACACAATGTTATAAAGTAGACAGGTAGAACTTGCAGCCCCAAAACACCCGAGACATCACAGATTACGTACACGATGTCATAAATTATGAAAGTGACTTCAACACAAGATTTAAAGTCTAAACTCCTCCCCCCTTACTATCTAAATTTTCCTTTTATAGTAAATATAATTTTAAAATTGATTATTTTTTTAAACTTTGTGAAAATATTGAATTTTCTTTTATGTGGGTAACCCCTCAGTATTTTTAATGTTCAACGTGGCCCTTCTGATCAAATGAGTTTGGCACGATTGGTCTAAGGCATCACGCTCGCAAGACACTGGATTGTCAGTGGCAGGGAGGTTGGGGTTTACATCTCGGTCAGATGTAATGAAGTTGACGTTTCCTGCTGAAGGGTTTAACATTCTCCCTCACGTAAATTCGGCTACATTCCCTCTAAATTCTACCTTTCACGTTCCTAGCCCATCAGTGTAAATATTCAGATAGCCTGGCCCTATTATATAGATTGGTAATGTAGATAGGGGGCAGTTTGTGTCAAAGTAGAAAGTGTAAGCCAACCTTTCGAGAAATGACTATTGAGAGCGCGAGCAACGCTTCCTGTAATTAGAGTACCGTAAGTTAGATCGCGTGTTAGCCAACACAAATGGAAAATTCCCACGCAATCTCTCCCAAGTTGTGTGTGTGTGCCTTCTTAATCTAACCCAATTTTATACTAGTTTAATGAACATGAGTTTTAACATTTCAAATTAATACAAATTTAGCGTTTACTATTGATAAAATGCTTCAGGATCACATTTTAAATGATATTTAAATGTATTTTAATGTAAATTGAGAACTGTTCTTTGTAATTCCCCTTCTTTAGATATTTGGGCTTAAAAAGGTTAATTTGATACGTAATTTCCGGCATGAAAAGTTTTCATATCAATTCATAAAAGACGACTCATTTCAACTCTGCTTAGAACAACCAAATCTTTTTTTCAAAATAGAATAAAATATATTAGCAAAGTTAAAATATCTAATAATGATGTAAATGCATATTTAATTAACTATGGGTGCTAAGAGATCATAAAAAAAATAATTTTCAATATCTATATTTTATGCTAAAAGAAAAGTGACCTTGAAACCGTATCCACTTGCACATGTGAGGAGGGAGCCTCAAAGTTCTAGAAAATTCAAACAAAAATGCATATATGGTATGAGAACACGCAGGGGAGGAGGAAAATACAAATGCAAATATATTTTGTGTTATGGACTTCCTGATAAATTATACCTTTCGTTTCACGGGCATTTATTTCTTGATGACCAACCAAAATATTTGCATTTTTAAACGTTTCACAGTGGAAAATTTCAATTTTTAAACTATGTTTACAATCTGCGAGATGTACACATTCCAGTACACACCAAACTCTTATTATGTTAAGGGTTTGATCAATATTCAACCTAAACGCAACATCTGATTGGCAGTATATCATCTACCTAGATATAATCTTTAACACCCTAGGGGAATCCAAGACTCGTCTCAACAACTTTCCCGTCCTGGGGCCGAAAATAAATTAGGCACCTGTATGTCCTCTTGCTGGCTACTGTTCTACCTGAGTTCTTCTACTCGGGGAGTAGAAGCAATCCTGCACCAAGGAATCAAATAGAAAAAAATCCAGTGAGAAACCGGTTCGAAATGAGGCAGACTCTCCCCGAACCTGTTTTCCTGTACCGTCCGTCAGATGTGACCAGTAGTGACGTCACCTCGAACAAGCCTCCTCACCTAATGGCACCAGGTCATTATCTAACGAGAAAAAACGGCCACAATGCAATTTTTTTAAGAGAAAAAAGGTAAAAATAAAAAAAACTTTTAACATATTCTTTCAGATTACTTTGGAGAAGCAACCAAAAGGCTTGGATAAAAAGAAAGGAAAGCTGTGGTAGTATTCTAGAACAGGGCTGTCCAACTTGAATTTAAACAAGGGCCTCATTTTATATTCCTAGAAAGTGTTCGAACCACACACCTAAAAACTAGGCCTATACAGCATCAACAATATTTTTTTAGTTTGTTATTACCGATGAACAGAAAATCCAGTGTACTGTATTTAAATTTTTGGAAAAATTAAACAGACGAATCTTACATGATAGGCCTTTAGACTAATAACTAATATATTAAATTAAAAGTACTAAAATAATTATTGATATGCAGTACAGTAAGTACAGTATAGTACAGAACATAATAAATTCCACCCAATTTAAGTCCGATCATTTTTAAAGAAATTCTGGATGAAATATATACGTCGCAGGATCTTTGTATAGTCAGCCTTAATATAAACGTACTAAGGTTTTTTTATTACAAAAAGCCATCTTTTTGTCGAAAATACATTTTTATTTCAATTAGACAGAAGATAAATAATAACTTTTTTGTTAAACGGCTAGAGACCCCAAGGCTTAATGAAATGGAAACATAAGACTACAATAAGGCTGTCCAAACTTTACACGTTTTATAAAAAGGCTAACACATCGAGCCATAATGTAAGACGCCTATGTCATCAAGCTTCTCCACGATATCACTAGGCAGCAATGTATTAATCACAAAATAAGCAATAATATGTTTATCAAGTCAGAAAAAACAAGTTACAGTAATTGTAAAACTAGTCAGAAAAGTTTTGTTTTACACAATAGCTACAAAATAACTGAAAAAATAACTAAATAGCTCATAACACTATTACCACAAAAATAATATAATTTTGTTAAAATTGGGCTTGTTCATCAATCAAATGGCCGATTACGATTTTAAATACTATACAGCAAAATAATATTTAAAAAAAACTTAACAGTATCTTCAAATCAATCAATAAAAAATTACCCATAAAATTGATCATAGCAAAATAAGAGTTTAAACTATTGAAAAGGATAACGAGTCCACTTATCCCATCCATTTACTGTCAATGACCTATCTGTTATTTATTGACACACGTCAGACTTGAATGACACCTTGAATTGCACTTGATCTGACTTTTGTGGCGAGCACATTTTCTTGCGCAGCACTGTTTATTTGATGGCTTAAAAATACACTTCTGGAAGCCTTGCCCTCCAAATGGTGACTGAGCAGCTACTCCCTCTCGCAGTGAAATGGTTTTGTCCGGAACTGTCCCTGTGAATTAAGAAGTTAACGGCTGAATTTCATTTCGTGGAAACCAGTTTTTAATTATCCCTGCTTCATTTCCAATGCCGTACACTCAGTTTCTAAAACCTACTATCTTTCCTTCAACGTTTTTAGTGTCCAGTAGTCCCCGGTCAGTTTTTGGAACCACTACTGCCCCTGAGTTGCCAATCTTCAAAGGAGGGAGCTTTTTGTTGGCCTGGTCCATAATTCTTTCTGCAGCACGTTTGGTGTTGTGTACCATTTCCCTTTCCAAGGTAGTCTGAAGTTGTTTTGCAGACTGAACATCGCAATTTCTCTTCAGTATCGTTTACGTCCATTTCCATCATCTCTTGATTGCAAGAAAAACATTTCAAAGACAAACCTAATCCATTAACAAGGGGTTCAATTACGTATGGTAGCGAAACATTTTCTGACATCCTTGAGGTCCCAGAAGCTTGTCCTGAGTTGATGGTGCAATTTTGAGTCTTTACTCCCAAAGTCTTCTTCAGTGGTGAGTTTGTCAAGAAAAGTGTTTGGAAGTCATGTGCTATTGAGTTCGCTTTTGGGATCACAACCGAAAAGAACTCTGTATGGGAATTTCCCAATGATCCAATGTAGATAAGAGTTCTTCTGCCATTGTATGAAGTAGGATCCAATGTTCCACTTAGTTGAATTGTTGTCATGGACCCACACCCGAAGAATGTTCTCTACATCTCGATTGCTTTTCTCTACAATTACTTGAGTCTCGGGATTACGTGAACGTCCATGTACAATTTTATATTCTGGCCAAAGCGACACAAATTCCTGGATGACATTTGCCACAAATTCGCAACCGTTATCACTTTGGAGAATGTGTGGAGCTCCAGCACCGATAAATATTTTAAGCAGTTCCAAGGCAACCTCTGTAGCTATTTTAGATTGCAATGGCCTTAGAGGAACACATTTTGTGGCATTATATTGATAGTTCAGAAGCCATTTGAGTTGTCCATCGGCGGATGACTGCAGGTAAATTAAATCAACCTAGCCTCTTACATTAAAATCCTTTGAGACAATTGGTTTAGTAACGATACCTTTACAAGGTTGAGATCTGTTCTTCAAGCAAACTTGACACACGGAAACAAATATTTCAATCATAGGCTTTGTAATTAAAAACTTATCTTTTAGAACATAGATCATTTTATCCCGGGCTCCATGGCCACAACCCTTATGAACCTCCAACAACTTTTCATAGTACTCATCAAGGGGTAGAATAATCTTGATTGGCTCACTCCAATCTTTAAGCTTCAAAATCCAATGTTCCCCCCCTTCAGCATCCATAACATCGTACTTAGCAGCAAAGTGATAATATGAAGGCGTTCATCGTCCACCTACCGTTAATATTGCTTTTGCATCTTTTACCTCTTGCAGAGCCTCCAACACGCGCAGTTTGGTCCAGGGTTTCTTCAGTAACTGCTCTCTTCCCTCGTATAGCTTAGCTACGGTAACATAAAACGTTTCTATGTCATTCAACTCACTAATTCTATCCTCTAAAACACTTTCATTCTCGCTTGAAACAGCAGAAAAATCACTTTGTAAATCACACCCCACGCTTGTCGGTAAAGCGGCCATTGTGTCACTGTTAAACAAACACCTGTAGCAGAAGAAACAGTGCTCCTAGCGTCGGGGGGAAGTTTTACAATATGCCTGGAGCCTGGATGTCTTAGCCTTTTTATAAAACGGTTGCAGGGGTTAGTTTTACAATATGGCTGGATGTATTCGCCTTTTTATAAAACGACTGCGGGGTTAGTTTTACAATATGGCTGAATGTATTCACCTTTTTATAAAACGACTGCGGGGTTAGTTTTACAATATGGCTGGATGTGTTAGCCCTTTTATAAAACGACTGCGGGGTTAGTTTTACAATATGGCTGGATGTATTCGCCTTTTTATAAAACGACTGCGGGGTTAGTTTTACATTATGGCTGGATGTGTTAGCCTTTTTATAAAACGACTGCGGGGTTAGTTTTACAATATGGCTGGATGTGTTAGCCCTTTTATAAAATGGTTGCAGGGGTTAGTTTTACAATATGGCTGGATGTACTAGCCTTTTTATAAAACGACTGCGGGGTTAGTTTTACAATATGGCTGGATGTATTAGCCTTTTTATAAAACGGTTGCAGGGGTTAGTTTTACAATAAGGCTGGATCTCTTAGCCTTTTTATAAAACGGCTGCGGGGTTAGTTTAACAATACGGCTGGTTGAGTTAGCAATATTTTATATAAAATGACAAGTTTGAACAGCCTTATCGCGGTCAAATGTTTCCATCACATTAAGGCTGCAGGTATCTAGTCGTTTTATAAAAAGGCTATTTCTCCTCAGCCTAATTGAGATAAAAACGTATTTTCGACAAAAGGCGGCGTATTGTAAAAAGCCTAGTATATGATTATACAAAGATCCTGAGACATATATCTTGTACAATGAGTAGTGGACCGCAAGACTTGCGGCCCACGGGACACCAATTGGACAAGCCTGTTCTAAGAAATAATAGATTGCCCTTGAGTTAGATCATTTGACAGGATAATTGACTGGAAACACGGCTATGTACTTTCTGGAAGTAGTGCAGTGTAGTAATGACTGTACTTAACACGAAAAAGGTACAACTCGGCCATGGAAAAATAAATGGGCAAGGAATATTCTATGGTCCAAGATAACCAGTAAATGGTTAAGGAAATTAAAAAACACTACCATTCAAAGGTAAGTGTGGTATAAACAAAGTTTTCTTTTTTGTTATCAACTTTATAGTCGTGACCGCATGTTTAAAATGGAGGGGAGTAAAGTTGTTGGAGAAGGAGGTGAATGTATGTTCAAAATAATGCTCACTAACCATCTAGTTAACACTTTGACCTTATAATCTAAAACACAAAACTGAACAAGTCTTACTATCGACTTACAAACCAACCATTCAAGGGTGTTCAAGACAATGTTGAATGGTTTTGAATATTCAAAATAATTATTGTTGGAAACCTTTCTTCACATTTTCATTGTTATAAAAATAACTTAAAAGTGTTACATAATATTAATTAATCATTAAAACTTCAATAAATTGGAAAGTATGTTTAAAAATATTGAATGAGGTCACAATATGCTGGTAAAGATTTTCAAGAATATTGGGTATACTTATTATTATTATTATTATTATTATTATCATTATCACCGCGTCTTACTAACCGTTCGGGTTGTACGCACTTACGCTAATATGTAATGTTAGTGTGATTGTGAGATGAAATGGTGGACCTACCGGTTTAACGTGAGATCCGAACCACGGTGGAGGCCTGGCATTCCCCACATTCACAAGATGTCTTGTCAGAGGTGAAGGAAGGGTTTAGGCAATCAGATAAAGCTGTGCCTGGACCAAGGATTGAACCCAGGACCCTCAGCACAAAAGTCCTACACCTTATCCCTAGACCACCGGGTCACCGACTATACTGTAGATTAAAAGGATAGAAGATTGATAAAGCAACTGTACACAAGACAGAAAGTGGTGGTGAGAGTGGAGGAGGATGAGGGGTGCGACAGGTATGTTGCATGTCATGTCAAAGTTGACGGAGAAGGCCCTAGAAAGGGCACGAGGGATTGCAGTAGGCGGAGAATGACTAAAGACGATTGAGTACGCGGACTATCAAACGGTGTTGGTAGAGCCATAAGAGCTGCGGCGCATAATGAATGGTATTATAAGAGTGGGAAAGGAATTTGGAATGAAGGTAAACATCGGTAAGACGAAAGTGATGAGAGAGTTGGAAAGGAAGAAGGCGATGTTTTTAATATATCGAGTGAAGGGAAGAAACTAGAACATATAAGGTAGTTCAAATATTTGGGAGGTCTGGTGAATTGGAATGGAAACTGTGCGGAGGATGTTAAAAGTTTGTTATCAATGGGAAAGGAAGCATATGAAAGGATGTGGGAATTGCTTACAGCTGAAAGAATCCCGAATGAGCTAAGAAAGAGGCTTGGAAAGTTTTTCGTGAGAAGTGTGGTATGAATCTTGAGACGTGGATAGTTAGAAAGAGGGAACAAAGATATTCGGAGGGTTTTGAAATGTGGTAGTGGAAAAGGTGAATAGGATGGACAGCATGAGGAATGAAAAGAATAGTAGAGGAGCTTAAGATAGAATAAAAACTTGAGAGAGGAAGGTTTGGAATACTTTCAAATATCAAGAAAAGAAAGTTGCAAAAGGATGAAAGACGACTTTCAAGATCAAGTAAAATGGAAGACATCTAGTTAATACATGTCTCAAGACAGATGCATAGAAGGAATAAAAGAAATGATTACCTAACAAAAATAATAAGTTAAAAATAGATTTAAAAAAATTGCTTGCACACCCTTAAAAACTCAGAGAGAACAACCACGACCACAATCCCAAATCCACAGCTACCACTTACAATAATGGCTATAGTCTGATAAGACGAACCCCCTTCTAGACCAATGTTCCGCTCTTCCAACCACTGGGCACGGATAAGTTCCTTCGTCATTCAAACAAATGTTAGATGTATAGTTTAACACACTTTTAATACAATTGATTACCGTCGCATCGGCCTTCAGAGTAAAATATTTATTTATTTCAACTATTTAACGTGCACTTTCTAAACCGACTGATTGTATCAGCACATGAGAATTTGTATGAGCGAGAGCTAGCTATCAATTTTGCCTAGAGAGGTATTTTCACATATCTTTCAGGGTTCCTTTACATGACACCTACTTAGACCAGAATGGAGAATGGAATAGGCCAGTTTCATAAATATGTGAAACTGACCCACTCCATTCTGGTCTAAGTAAGTTTATTCTTTTATTTATTACAGGCTGATCCAAAAGTCCCACAACCCTGTTTTTCAAAGGATATTTCTCGCAGCAGAACATGGAAAATTAACATGTTTGTATGTATGGCAACACTGTAATGTTGGCCGGGCGTTGTGCTGGCCGTGTGATCTTGAGATATACACTAGGTCTAGCCAGTTGAGTGGCAGCATTTGAAAGTGTTAAATGAGTTTTTCACGAGCAGAGCGAGCATTCATTTTTGAACATTATTTTAAGGCCAACTCGTACATGGAATACAAACAATCGTCTGGGCGTAGTTTTCCAGAATCGCACATGCTGAATAAATCAAAAATATGCTGAATTGATGGCAAAAAATATAAGTTTTTCCTTTGGGTTGCGTGACTTTTGGATCAGCCTGTACAAAGACGCACTAGAAGCGTACTAAGTCTTTGAATACCTGTACAAAGACACACTAGAAGAGTACTAAGTCTTTGGATCAGCCTGTACAAAGACACACTAGAAGAGTACTAGTTCTAACTATGAAATTGGCCCATAGTCCATCGCAAAATCCCTTTGAACAGAGTGACGTTGCTACTCTCCGTTTATTTCTCAAATGGTATTAAGAGGTCACTCACTCACTATCCGTCTCAAAGCGGTCGTTCCAAATGGTCGAGTCACGTCACACGTCTATTAGCGCACACGGTATTACACAGCCATTTTTATATTATAATATAAAATATAAATTCTTGTTTTATAATATAAATATGATGTAACTTTAACGATTCATCTTAAATAAAATAATATATTTTACAAAACATTTACCTTCTAGAAGTACGTTAAGAGTTTTATCAAAGAAAATGGGAACATTTGAAACATGAACAGCAGCTAAATATTTAAATTTACGGTAAGAACAAAATGTTTTCTTATGTAACACAGCATTTATATAATTTTCAAAGTGTGATTTTATTATTAATTAGAGGAGCAATGGTAAACAGCTTTTTAAAAGTTTCTCAGTTCATTCGTAAAATTAATGTATGCGATATGATTCCGAGTCTTAAAGTTCTTTTGCAAACAGTTGTTAGATAATTCATACTGACCTACGTCTATTTTACATTCTTTGCTAGAAATTTGACGTAATGTAATAACACAACTTTCCTCAAATATGGCCTCAGATTTGTTATAATAGCCTATATTTTATCTAATAAATATTATTAAAATTGAAAGATGACACCTGGACACGGGAATCGTACCCGGGACCTTTGGCTTTGTACGCCAGTGCTCTTACCACTGAGATATCCAGGATTCGTCCCATGCCCAGGGTCATTCTTCACTCATATTTTAAGGCAGAGTCCATGATGGACGTGCGGAAATCGTCGGCGACAAATGTGTGATTTATTAAGATCACGAGCTATCAGATAACGCAGCCACCTTCGACTGGGTAGTTGGCTTTATGATGCCACTTGTACAATTATTAGAAATGGAAGGGATCGCATATTTAAGAATCAAATAGTCGAAGCTATTATTTTTATTCCTTTAGCTCGCGTTCTTAATAAAAGATAACACATTTGTAGCCGACGATTTCCGGACGTCCATCATAGACTCTGCCTTAAAATATGAGTGAAGAATGGCCATGGGCACGGGACGATTCCTGGATAGCTCAGTGGTTAGAACATTGGCGGACTAAGCCAAAGGTCCCGATTTCGATTCCCGTGTCCAGGTGTCATTTTTAAATTTTCAGAATATGATATCTAAATGGAGTAATCCTCTCTAAAAGCATAAATAATAGCTTTGGCTATTTGATTCTTAATAAATGTTTGTTTTGTAAAATAAATAGGTAAGTCTAATACTGCCATAATAATGAGTGCCCCACTCAAAACTTGATCTTCGAAACATTTCGAACCCCACTTCTGTGGCCGCATGGTCTAAGGCGCTACCCTCACTAAAGACTAAACAGCCGATTACGGGAAGATAGAGGTTCGGGTGTACTGAGGTTGTTTTTTTCAAAATGGTTTTCAGCTATCTCTCCACGCATATGCGGATACACGTCATCAAAATATAGCTTTCATAATCCCTCAAGCCACTGGCACAATATGAATACGCACGTAAGCGTTTAACTCGAATGGATAGTAAAACGCAGTGTTGAATAGAAACCTTTAAATTTCAGTGCATCTTGTGAATGTGGGGAATGCCAGGCCTCCACCGTGGTTCGGATTCCACGTTAAACTATAGGTCCTCCATGTCATCTTACAATCACCCTACCATTACCCATTAGCGTAAGTGCGTATAAACCGAACGGGTAGTAAGACGCGGTGATAATAATAATAAATTGCAGTGATAGATAAATCAATTAGAGTTGCTTTTAACGAATTGTCGTTTTTATCAGTAAAATGGAACAGGCTAAAGCAGGGATGGCAAAACTATGGCATGATACGTGTCATTGCCATGTAATTCAATGAACTTTATTTAAGTTAATTGTTAGAAATCATCTTGGCTCGTACTTAAGAGCGTCTTGTGTGCTGTTGGGGGCGACTACTACTACAAATAATAATAATAATAATAATAATAGCGTCTTGTGTGCTGTTGGAGGCTACTACTACTACTACTACTACTACTAATAATAATAATAATAATAATAATAATAATAATAATAATAGTAATAATAATAACACAAACACATATTAGATAAATTGCCTTTTTTTCACTGAAGGTTGTAATTTAGATGTTTTAACTTTCACTTATTAAAATTAATACCGCCTAAGACACTTACTTTTACAATCTAATGAATTTCCCTTCTTTATTTAAATACCAGGCATTACTAAAATATTTAAAGTTTGATATGAGTAATTATCTTTATTTAATAATATTACACATTAAAAATTAATTACTGATTAATAAACTTAGATAAGAAGTGGCACAGTGGCCGGAAAAGTCTCGCCATTCCTGAGCTCGAGTGTCAACGTATTGTATGGCTCGCATAATTGCAACAATTTAAGAAACAGCATTGTGCTAAGGGGCCATTGAAAGAATTAGTTTAATGCACCTGACCAAGGCCGTAGTCATGGGGGGGGGTGGGGGGGGCCTTTGGGGGTTCAAACCTTCCTCCAAATTTTATGAACAAAATATATATGGCTTTATTTATGTTTCAAACACTATCAAAATAAAAGTATAAATTAGGGGGCTGTGTTACTAAAACAACACTTTAGAGAGTTTATAGAGGGGTTTAATATCTATAATTTTGTCTAGCCCTCAGCAGTTATGGTGTTATGGTGCCATTAAAAAAACATTTCAAAGAGCTCCTAGAAGTGTATAATATTTCGAATTTTTCCTAGCCTTCGGCAGTTAGGGGGTTATGTTCCCATAAAAAAAAAACCCACTTAAGATAGCTTCTAGAGGTGTTTAATATTCATAATATTTTATAGATTCCAGCAATTGGGGGATGGGCCCACCAAACCCCTCCTGAAATTATTGGCTAGTTAAGGCCCGTGAGTTATTTTTTGAACACACTCAGGTATACATTAGATACATAATGACTTGTGCACCCGGAAATGACGTATTGTCTCTAGAGAGAGCAATTTCTCAGCCAGTGTTTCTTCACTTCCGCTAACTAGTTTGAGTAACATTAAAAAAAAGCTCCAATGAACCCTTAAAATACAATCAGAATCGCCAATTGTAGAGTTTTAAAAATAGTGTTTTACCAAAGACATCCTACTTTAAGGTTGTATTTTAATTTTAGTTTTCATAAGATTTTTTTTAAATCGATTAAAATTATAAAATCTCTTTCTTTTAACTTTGGAGACATAGCATTTGATTTGGTTTGATTACCTTTAAGCTCGTATTCACACAAATGTGGGGCAGACAACATTAAATAAAGATAAATATATTTATTATTTAGCTTACAACTATCGAAATTGACACAATCTGTATTAAATGACAGCTTAAGGACAGATGGCGTGGTTTATATAAAGAGATTAAAGTAGATTTATTAGCTTCTGAACTGTCAGATAAGGTTCTCTATGGCAATCAGACTATTCGGAAGAAAGTGCAGTCGCAGTAGCAAGGTTTAAAACAAAAAGCTGGCCGGCCAAGACTGTACCAAAAGGAATTATAAGAACCGATATAGGACTCATGTTGTAAATTATCCTCTCGGTTAAAACTATCTACACAATAGGGCCTATACATAACCAAGTGATACAATTTAGCATAGAATTAATTTGATTATTCTTGACAATTACGAAATTTGGAACTTGTACCAACGTGTGTGGTGACGCAGTGGCAAATACAATCTACAAAACGTTGATACACACGTTCGTTTGATATTTACGACACTTTCAAATAAGATTACACCCGGCGATGTTTTGTAACGAAACATTTTCAGTATTAGTACGTGTAATAAACAAGTAAATTAATAACTCAATTGTAGGTAACCTGGCGGTCTAGGGGTAAGGTGTCAGACTTCTGTCCTGGCGGCCGGGGTTCAATCCTCGGTTCCGGGACAGATTTATCTGATTACCGAACCCTTCCTTCACCTCTGACAAAACATCTTGGGAATGTGGGGAATGCCAGGCCTCCACCGTGGTTCAGATTCCACGTTAAACTGTAGGTCCTCCATTTAATCTCGCAATCACCCTACCATTACACATTAGCGTAAGTGCGTATAACCCGAATGGGTAGTAAGACGCGGTAATAATAATAATAATAATAATAACTGAATTTACCCGCTTCAGTGGCCGAGTGGTCTAACGAGTCACTCACTCTCGTGTTAGGTCGGCCTGTTGAAGATGGGGAGATCGAAGTTCGAATCTCGGTCAATTGTAGTGAGTTTTTGTCCAAAATAGTTTTCCACTCTCCCTCCACGAAAATTCGGGTATACTTACGATAAATATAACCTTCATACCTAAAAACCATTAAGCATAATTAGTAGATAGGCGTATATTGAACGGGTAGTAAAACGCGGTGATAGATAAAAAAAATAAGATAAGGTGGTAGGGAAGGAGGGAAAGTCCATAATATTTTTAGAGTTTTAGGACCAAAATAAATGATATATTGCTTCAGCAGATACATTTAATGTTATTCTGTCATAGGCATTGCGTAATTTGACCAAAAGTTTCCCATCAAATGGGGTTTTGATCGTAAAAACTAAAAAACACACACTTTTTAATTCACGTTCCCTTACCTCACCCCTCACATTATAGGGTAAAGGGGAGGGGGCAGGTAGATTTTGGAGAAAATCCACTCGTGGAGAGGATGAGGTGAAAACCACATGATCAAATCACTCTTGGTGCCCCGGAAGGGATTCAAACCCCGACCAAGCGCAACGCATGCCCAATGCCGCGGAACGTTCGGCTATGGCCGCGGGGACGTAGGGCATTTCCTTTTGTCACCGCGTCTTACTAACGGCTCGGGTTATACGCTCCCATTTAATAAAATAAAAACCACCCTCAGTACACTTAGCCGGGATTCGAACTCTGATATCTCGGTTATCGGCAGTCTAGTCTAGTATGAGAGTGGCGCCTTAGACAGAGTCGGGTACGTAAGAAAACGGACTTATCGTGAAATAAATCAGGATCACCGAACCAAACACGAACGAAAACTCTCATGAATGTGTAGAAGTTCTGTTGAACCTAACCCCCCCCCCCTCCCCCTTAGGGACAAGACGGTCAGACGTGGACACATGTTTTATTCGTCTCTGTTGAATAATTTGATATTAGAAAGGTTGATTGATGGCCGTCGAGCTGTAGAGATTGAAAAGCGGTAGACAGGGATTAGAAAACGTACGAGGTCACCAGACAATGGTACCTGGGATCAGTCGGCTTCTCCAACACGCCCCAAAGCCAGCAGGGTCGATGACCTCTCTGTACTTTCCGATTGGTGGGCGGGGAGCCAGAGGGCCAACGCTCAAACTCTTTCGCATGAACCGTGGAAACTGACACAAGTCTTTCGATTGTTCCGTGACCTCTATTAGCACCACATCCTAATACCCGCTCGCGTTATGCGAATATGTACTAATTACACTAATGAGTTAGGGATAAGGAAGGTGGAATCTAGAGGATGTGTAACCACATTTACGTGAAGCGTGTGGAAAACCACCCTCAGTACACCCAACCGAGGTTCAAACCCCGATCTCCCTGTCATTGGCAGTATAGTCTAACACGAGATTAACTCCTTAGACCATCAAAATACAGAAGCGAGTTTTCGTTGTTATTGCACAGGTGAATACACTATTACTACTTTAAAAACTTTAAAATCAATAAAACATGCCCTCTTTGATCCAAACTACCAGAATAGGATTGACACATTGAATTGGCAGTGAATGCATCCGCATTTGCGTGAAGGTAGAGTGTAAAACTACCGAGGGAAAAGTACTTCAGTAAACCCGGGGCTGTACTCGATCAGTAACTATCACCAGGAAACTAACACTAGTCAAGACGGACGGACGCCTTATTCCACGTGCTTATGTTAGTATTTCAAAATTTCAAGCACTTTCAGATAAAAGGTTTGATCCCGAGTACACTCGCGCTAAGCCCAATAATTCCCACACACTCCTAATATCCCAACATGAACATTCTAAATGTTGAAGATACTTGGAGGATAGGGCTCCTGGTAGCATCGTTGTATATAATATGTGTGTGTGTATGCACATTCAACGGTAGCATTCAGCCATCGACATGGAAATTAGTGTCTGCGCCAACACACGTTTACTTCTAGTTGAGTATTTACCTAGTCTTCAACGGCCACAATTGTCCAGCCATCTTTTCAAGTAAAGGAAGGTGTTAAGAGCTTTAGTACAATTCATAAAAAACATATTTAATTTTAGTAAGGAACACTATATATACAGATTTGATAAAAATAGAATCAACAAAAAAGGAGAATTG
>CABFVX010009310.1:0-19055 GCA_902151425.1 Timema shepardi
TAGCCCCCTTTGACTCATATTATTTTATATGTTTTTATTTAACCTAAGATTCTTATTAAAATAAAATGATTTTAAAGCATTAATTTAACTTTTTAGCTTTTTCTTTCTCGTTAATCTTTTTATCAATAACTATCTAAGTCTTTAGTTTTAATTTATCAACACTCCTTAGGTAAGATTATTTTAGAATGTTTTCTAAAATGTTGTACCATAGAGTAAGTAAATAAGTATCTCAAAAAGTGTATTCTCTTTTTGTTAAACTATCAAAATTTTATCTAAGTAATTAAACAGTAAGAAAATAAATTTATTGACATATGGGCAAATAACAACTTTAAAAAATGCTTTAGTGGTTTATAAAATGGTTTCAGAAGTTAATACTTGCAGAAATTAATACTTTGGTCACCAGAACATCATGGAAATGAGATATGCTAAAGAAGCAACAGAAAATAATGGCATTTTGATGATCCACATAAAACCTTTAGATGAGAACTACAACTTAACTACAAATAACAAAAAATCATCAGTAGTGTAAGTTTTAAAATATGATCATTTGATATTCTAAAAAACACAATTTCAAGTAATACTATATATACTTGTAGGTACTTTAATGAATGCTTGTACAAAATTATTATGTTTTGTATTTAAAACTTTCTTAAAAGGTTTGCGTTCAATATATTAAAGTATGTTTTATATCTCGTTTTCCAGTGATTATCCCCAAACAGACAGCTCAGCTGATTTAGTTAATGACATACACCCTGTGTCATTTATAAAATTGGTAAGCTATTCAAAGATAACTTAAACCTTCCTTTATGTCTGTATTGTTTAAGTTTACAAAGTAAAATTTAGAATTTTTAAGGTAAATCCTGATTTTTATAAGAAGCCCACTTTCAACCATTCACATTGATTAAAATTCACTAAAACCTAGCATTCTATAAATATGTCTTATTTAATTTACTAATTATAAAGTTCATCTAAAAGGTTATCAAAAACTTCCAATAATAATTCCTTGTGGACTTTTGTATAGTTTCTCTTTACATTAATTAACAGTCTAAGAATGTATATACAGTTGTTATTTTTTTCACCACTATGGTAACAGGAGTTTCCAGTTTAAAAAAAAACAGGCTTCTTATGAAAATCAGATTGTATGTGGATTGAGCATAAATATACTTTATACTAGTAATATATATTTTCAAGCTTGTTACATGCAGGGGTGTAACTACTACTGAGGGTGGGGGGAAATGTCCCCCCTCTGAGTCAATGTGGTCACCCCCAACAAAGGGGACTATTCATTTAAATAATTGTTGATCAAATGAAAGAAATATGATTGTCAAAATAACTATTTTGAAGCTTTCTTGATTTGTTAGCCTTAACTAGTGTTAAGTTATTAAAAACATTAACAATTCCCCCTTTCTTTTCACCTTGCCTCCAACTCTCCCTTCTCCATTACCTCTACTATCACTCAGAGGGGGCATATATTTGTGGATATGCTCTGATTACCATGTAATTTATATTTGAAAGTTGATAGAGATAACTTGATGTTAATACAGCAGGATTGTAACAAAAGTCAAGTTCCAAGGAACTTGTAATTATATACTTTACAGTTACCTATATTAATATAAATATATAGCAATCCTTAGAAAAGTTTACTCCAACATATTTTTTAAACATAATCTTTCATGCTATAGTAATCTATTGAGTAATAGTTTTGAACCTTGACCATGCGCATGTTTGTTAAATTGTCATGTCTTGGAAAATGTAAAATTACTTTCAAGAGATTCTGATTCGAGTATCTTTGGGGTCAAAGTTTTAAAACTTTGTGTATTGCAGAAGTGCCCATGATGTGATTGAATCAGTTCACACTATTAAGTGCAGTTTCAGGTGCAAGTATCATGTTATCGAACAAATAATACTATTTAAATCAAGCTGTTATTTTTATATGTATGTTCGCAGTTTCGTTTCACCAGCTCTTCAGAAAAATGCTTGTTAATCCTCGCATTGGCTGCTGCCATATCTGGAGGCGCTGTTACAGTAGGAAACATGCTTTTATTTGCCAACATGACGGATAATATGATCAATTTCGGTTCTCAAGTGACTAACAATGTCTCTGTGATTGAAAGTGACGAGTTCTTAGATACTCTTCAGAGATTTGCCATTGGAAATGCAATTATTGGTGGGCTGGTGTTTATTTTAGGTTACACTTCAAACTTTTTGTTCAACTATACAGCACAAAAACAGGTAAATACTGTGTACTGTAAGATGATATTATTTAAGTTGATTCTGGCAAGATGTTAATCCTTATATGTACTTTTTCTTGGAAGTCAAGCAGTGTCAGGCTATCATCCTGGGGAGAGTATTATATTACATTCTATTGACAAGTGAACATCGTGCGAGTGATATGAACCTTGCTTGCTTGATGATTATACCTGGACCAGCGAGTTTCAAATAATAACCGGTGGATCCTCGTTAAATGATTGGTTGTCTATAGAATAGGTATGTAGCTTCAGCCCAGTTGAAGAGAAGCCATGCGCTAGGATATAGAAAGCAGAAGAGTCAGCTAAAAACCTTCTAAGAAGAGACTGGATAGAAAAATCACACTCTTGCGGCTCATTTTCGTGGGGTCAGTAGGTAATTTGCGAAGTCTATCAATATCATGAATGCTCGCACATCACAGGATAATGTGTTATGTATAGACACTTGTGCTTTAGATTAGTATATGTAGCCTCAACAAATATAAGTCACTTTTGAACATATTTCTGTACTTTACTCCCACGACTCCCCCAATTCTCTGGGATGCAAACCCCCACTGCTCAGAGTCCATCCAGGCTATTTAATGCCCCACTGTGCTATAATAGTATAGTTGTTAGGAGAACTTTCGTCCACCATGAACAGGGAAATCACAATACTTTGATTGGGGGTCAACGATAAACATTTTCAACTGATGTGTTATTTTGCTAAACTCTGAAGTTATATGGTGGAGGAAACAGTGGATTAGGTTGATGTTTTTCTTGTTTAGCTAAGACCTGAGGTAATATGAAATCTCACAAAATTATCACAATTTCTCAGTGAGAAAACAGCGAGTAAGAATAATAGCTTTTGGTTGTTTAGCCTGAAGCGATATAGAAAGACATAAAACTATTACATTTTTCCAGTGGGAAAAAAGCGGATCAGTTTTATGGTTCTTGTTCTTTAGATCAGGTATGAAGTGACAAGACACATAAGTATTGCAATTTTCTAGTGGCAAAAACAGTAGCTTGCAAACATACATTGAGGAAGAACCAATTATAAAAGCCATATTTTAGCTTTCCAGTTTTTAGGTAGTGAAAAGAAAAGGTTCTTTATATGTTCAAATATTATTTCTTATACTATGGTTTAACTTTTAATCTCTATGCATTGCAGATTCACAGAATTCGTAGTAAATTCTTTAAGTCAGCATTACACCAAGATATTGCTTGGTATGATTTGAATCAGACCGGTGACTTTGCTAGCAGACTGGCTGAGTAAGCTAACTTTGTTTTTGTTTCTAAATGACCTTGTGAAATGTGTGATTGTTAAATAGTTTATAGTTTAAACCATAATATTTTTGTAACATAAACAAGTATTCTATAATATATTGCTTATTTAATTCTATCTAAATATTGAAAGATGGATTAAAAATAGAACCCTAAGTGAACTATTTAAAAAACAAACAACGTATGATAGTCATATGCCTATAAGATATTCAGGAATAAATATCTAACAACCATGAGTAAATTAACACTATTATGTAAATCTATAAACATTTTTGTTTGGTTGTACAGATTTAGTGTATGTACTTCTGACTCAGGAAATTGAGGTTCATCTTAAGTCTGCTGCACTGAGGGTGATATTTTTTCAAACTGGTTACTACATCATCACTTTGGGCAGATTCTATTACAATTCTTTGAAATTCACTCACCTGTTATCATATTGTTAGATAATTTAAATCATTAATAACTAGTTCTGACAAAAGTGTACAGCAAAAAATTATTATATTCAAATTGGACACCGGGCATTTGCAGACACCTCTCAATTTAAATGATAGTAAAATAGTTTAATGTTATTCTATGTACAGTGTATCATTAATATTTTGTTCTGGTTGTATATATGTGTATCATCTGTATTTCCAGAGATTTAAACAAGTTAGAAGATGGGTTTGGAGAAAAAGTTGGCATGTTTGTCAATTTTTTATCATCCACTTTGGCAAGCATAATAATGGCATTTGTTGAAGGCTGGGAGCTTACTCTTATATGTTTGATAGTTCTTCCGGTAACGTTAGTAACTATGGGCATCCTTAACCGGGTTAGTGTTTACTGTTTTTATAGTGTAATTTTTATACATAGGCCTAGTTGACTGTTTGTGATCAATTTTGTTTGTTTTGTCCACCCTTTAAAATATTAATTAGCCCTTGCATCTAACTTAATATTCAGATTCATACCATTTCTAGTATTCATTTCAATCCTCTATAAAATAAATTTAATTTCAAGGTATTCTTGTTTATGTTAGTGTGTTATAGTGTATTCCTTAACTTTTCTATAAAAACTTTAGGTCTAACTTACACTTAAGCACTGGTATCACAGTGTGCTTATCAACTTATTTTAACTTAAACTATACTGGTTAAAAATCAATACTAAACACTCCCTGGAATAAAAGAACCCATTTTCAAAGAATTAATTTATGACTTTATAAGGAATCAAACTTTAGACCCCTTGTTTGGTATGCAGTCTCGATATCTTCTTTGAGGTTATCATAACTAAGGGCAGAAAGTGACCTGAAAAACTTTGTGTTAAGAACACAATTTGACCATTTCACTTGTTGAAAACATATTTGAAGATATAGGCTAAATAGAAATACAAAATCCAATGAAAACTTTGCTTAATTGTTGCTGATGAAATTAACTGGTAAAATAATAATAAATGGTTAACTAAGTAATTGTTAAATTTGTATGATAAGTAAATAATAAATAAAAGTTGGATCCTTGAAACATTTTATTCAAACCAAAACAAGAAAAAAATCATATAAAATTTTTACAAACTTATTAAAAATTCACTTAAACATTCAAGTGGTCTGTACACATAAAATTTATTTTAATGCCAAGTACCATATGAGTCTTCTAGAAGCATCTGAGATATAATTGTTAAAAATATTAAATGAATTTATAGTTTTCACTCATCAAAGGCATGTGAGGCTAAATATACGGTATATATTACCAAAGAGCAAAACCAATCAAAAGTTTTGTATTGAGACTATATACAATAAAGTCAATCAGTCAAAATCCATATAAATTATGTGGTTTTTTTTTTATCTCTTTGGATTCGAGACACTTAGAACAACAAAATTTTACAATGGTGAGGTTACCATGGTATTAAAATACGAAACAATAACAAATAATATTGCTACTTTATATTATTACCAAAATGTCACAACAGTGAAGTTAAACGAGATAAATATAGATGTGGTAGAGTTTGATTTTGAATTATATTGAAGAAATAGTGTCGATGTGATAGTTAAAGTTTGGTCACATTTTCGGCAAGGTCGTAGCCAGTGTACTGATATGTACATATGTAGACTGACCTTGTGTTCAAATTTTGAATTTTCTGGTAGTGGCAAGCAGCGAAGCCTGTCTGGCAAAGATTGAACTAAATTTTTTTTACCTATTACTTTCTCAGTATGTGGCGATCTGGGTGAAAATTAATATAATTAAATTGTTTAGTAATCTTTTCTTAATAATTAAATCTCTTTGTACGTATGGTTAATGTAATTAATGTAACTGTAATACAGGAGGTAGGGGGAGGGGGCTTGTCCTTTTTGGTTCCTTTTATTTATATTTAATTTCAATGTATTTTTAATGGTCAGCAGTAATAACTATAATGCCACTGGACCTTTTATGTCTTGCGTTCTTATCTCTGATTGGCCTCTCCTGACACACGATTTCCTGTCGGTGAAGGTTGTAATGATATCGATTTTTCTTGTCTTTTTAATACTCGAGATCATATTTTAAAGTAAATATATTATTTCTTCTTTTCAGTCAATATAAAGTAAACTCATCTTTTCTAGACTACGGCCATGTTTCTTTTTTTTCTTTTATTTAACTACACGTGTCAGAAACAAGGTTTTTACTTCCGGGTTGTTTTGCGCAGTAAATAAATAGCAGGTGCAGAGTAACGCGTCTGTTTTCTTAAATGCGCGCTAATTAAAAACTAACCCCATTGGTCGATGGAAAGAAAGCAAGGAGTGGTCTGGGTTCAAGGGTGTGAACTACAGGGTTCACACGGCTCGACTCGAGAGGACGCTAGCTTGGTAGACGCGTCATTCTACTCTTTTTCGTCAGACGAGAAAGATGTGTAATACATTACAACATCAATCTCGTATAGTTTGATAATGTTAGCTTGGTTGTGTTTGGAATCACGGCCAAGGTGTTTTTACCTAAATGGTTTCCATTATTCTTTTTCAAACAACAGTGATATGTAATACATTATACCATTAAAGTTTATACAAAAGTATCTATTTTCGAAGACATTTATTTGTAGTATATATATTCTTCAAAACAAAGTGAAGTTTGTACATTAAAATGGCGCTCAACGTGAAGGCATTACAGCAGAACGTAACAAATGACGTCTCGATAAGGGGCATCCAACTTTAGTACGTCACAATTCACGTCACAACGCGGGGCAGTTTAATCGTGTACGTTACAATTGGCGCCCAACGTGGGGCATTCCAGCAGAACGTAACAAATGACGTCTTGATAAGGGGCATCCAACTTTAGTACGTCACAATTCACGTCACAACGCGGGGCAGTTTAATCGTGTACGTTACAAGGTGACGGCATTATCTAGAACACACTCTTTCTGGACCTAATTGACTTGAGATGCTAAATTTTTCTCTTGCTTTTTATTTTGGGGTTTTGATCATAAATTTAGCATGAAGTCGCTTTCTTTTCTATTTTTGATACTATGGGGTAAAGGTCCGTGTAATTTTATTTCCCTAATTTTGCCTTTTGGGTTTATTTATTTTTGTATCTTTATTTAACACTACCATTAGCTACAACGGTACCTAGTTTTCGTGTTCTACTATGTAACTGTCGTGATCCGATATACCACGTGTTCTAAATTTTAATTATAAAGGGCATTAGACATTATGGTAGGCGCTATTTATACCATTATTAATTTGTTTTTCTCGTACCTTTTACTATAGAAATCTTCTTTTGTAAAATAATGTAACAAATTGGTATAATTATGGGGAATGTAAACCTTCTCTTCTTTTCCTTAAATTAATAATAAAATGTGGTTTTTTGTAACTAATAAATCCTAAAGCTTTCATTTTTGTAAGTCGATTATTATTTAAGGATCCCTTTGGGAAACCACGTATTTAGTGCATACCTCCAAATCTTCCTTGTTTCTAAATTAGTATTTTATTTGTGCACTATCTTTCAGTCCAGGCGAAGTCTCCCACTATGGTTTGAGCTAGGAAAATATCCATAGTATAGATAATTTTATGCCTTTTAAAGTAATTTTCTAAATATGTAGTTTTTCTGTAAAAACGGAAGTTTAGTTAGGGGTTCACATAAATGTAGACATGTCCACTAAGGACAATAAATTGTTACTGAATTCCTTTATAGTTTTTTTATCGTCGAAACCAGAAGTGCCCTTTTAAAAAATCTTAAAACTTAAGAACAATACTTGCAATGGAGAGGAACTCAGTACACCAGGCCAACATTTAAGGGGAGGTTTGGGGGCACAACCAAAGAAAAATTACTGATTTTAAATGCCTCTAGCTATCTGGAGTTAATTTTTATGGTAACTAAGGGCAAGCAGTGGCGTGTGGTGAATATTTTTTAGGGTAAGCTATATTGGAAGAATTATTAAAACAGTAAAAAATTACTTTTGAAGCAAGTAAAATATGGTGAACGTTAGTAATTAAGAAGGATTATTATTTTATTATTCTTAGCAAAATATTAAATCATGGGATCATTGATTTGTTGCTCTTATTTTAATTTCTGTACTAGACAAACTAGATCAAGTATAGTTTTTGGACAAAATGTATTTTTAATAGCTTTTTGAATTTTGCCCATGTCACTGTGGCCAGTAATTCTAAACACTCATACTATTTGAAAATAGAAGATACCAACAATACAACTTGTATTCATGTACACGTTCAAAAATTTATTGTTACAAAACAAATTTGAGCTGAATGGCCTTAAACATGATTTTACTTTTGTACTAATATTTAGTTCATGTTCATGTCTACGACATTTTTTAATTTGTTTGCATCGCCTCTGAAGTACACGAAGCAAAGTTATTTATTAAAATGTCACTTATGAGTCCAATGACACAATCACATTTTGATCTGTAGATCTGCAAAGCCCTGGCTGGATATCCATGCATCTCAGTGGTACAATATTATTATTAGCACCGTATCTTACTATCCATTCAGGTTGTACACACTTACGTTAATGTGTAATGGTAGGGTGATTGTGAGATGAAATGGAGGACCTACAGTTTAACGTGAATCCGAATCACGGTGGAGGCCTGGCATTCCCCACATTCACATTCACAAGTTGTGATTAATACACATCTTGCAAGAGGTGAAGGAAGGGTTGGGCAAGCAGATAAATCTGTGCTGGGACTGTGGTCTGAACCCCGATGCCCTAGCACAGAAGTCTGACACCTAACCCGTAGACCGCCAGGTCACCCAGCAGTACAATACTAAAAATGCAAGGCTTATTACTTTATGGTTATTTAAACTGTAAACATTAAGGTAAATACCTACACAGCATATACAAAACCCACCACTATACATCTAAACTAAATATACAGTTCACCCTATAATTTACTCATGATTGTTTTAAACACTCATTAAATTTAAATTTTATTTCTAGGCAGTGTTAAGTCTCTGCTCGCCGGCGATTTCAGGCCCTGCGGCGATTATATCTGACAATGGCCTATTGTACATGAGAATCGAGTTTAGAGGAATGTACTAAACATATGCAGCGCTATTCAATCATGGGCTTTCTTATTCAGCCAGACTTGGTAGAAACTGGTCTAGGTTAATTTTTCGAAAACAAGTTATTCGAAAATCAATTTATCGAAATCAATTCACCGAATACAAAACCATCAAAAGTAATTTTGTCGAAAATCAATTTTTCGAACCATCAATTTTTCGAACGAAATGTTTGTCGTGATCACATTTTTCGAAAATCAATTTCCCGAAGTGAATTTACCGAAAATCAATTGTTCGACAGTCAAATAATCGAAAATAAATTTATCGAACAATCATTTTTTTGAAGAATTAATTTTGCGAACTGCTAACTGATTTTTTTTCTTGGAAGATCAATTTAGCTAACTGCGAGTTTTCCGGAAGCTGTTTAATCGAATCGAGGACTATTTTTTTCGAAATTATTATCCACTGGAAAACTATCGAAAAATGCTATCGTAAAACAAGTTTTTCAAAAATGTATAAATAGAAATTTAAATTTAAAAAAAATTAAAACAACAAGAAGGATTTAATTTAAATGAGTTCTAAAATTTATAAATATATATTGATTATTTATTTTAATAGTTATTAATATTACTAACACTTCCAAAATAACTATCGTAAAGCAAGTTTTATAAAACACTATACAAAATAATCAAAATTATTTTTAAACTTCAACACAGTACAACTTAGCAAATTGAAAAAAAACGTTATTTTTACTGGCTATTTATTTGAAGGTTAATATTTTTTATGGGTTCAAACAAATTAAAATACCTCTTCAAGGTATTAAATTTCATTAAAACTAGTCTTTACACATAAATTAGTATTAGTACCCAATGTTGTGTGAAACAGCTCGCAAATAGTCACACACGTTCCCATGTTGGGCCCAGCCAGCAACAATTCGCCTCAACGTTTCCATGCTGTTTCGGTATTTCTTACGTTGACGAGTTTCCTGCACACTGATGTACTGCTCAATTCGGACCTCATTGAGAGACTGTTCCATCTTGATTGCTGAGACGAATTTCCAAATACTGGGATGGCTTGCAGAGATATGTTGTTGGAAGCCTCTGTGCCATCCTTCTATATTGTTGTTTGTCTTAGGTAGCCCCTGAAGAACACTATCATGACAGTTCCAAATTTGGTGTGCGTAAATTGGAGGGCGGCGGCCCAAACGACAATCTTGACGACCAATCCACACATCTTCAAAATAATCTATAATAGGTTGTGCTTCTTGGGGTAATACATTGCTATTGCACAAGGAATCAAAAGTGCCCACGACTTCTTCAGTAGGAACAAACGCAAGAGCGGGTAACATGCGAAGCTTTAGTGAAAAATCTGCATCATTCTCATAGCGTTGTTTCAAACCATTTGTTTGAATTTTACGAAAAATACACTGGCAAAAATGGAAGAAACAGCCACGATGGTTTGTAAGAGGATACTCACCCTTCACTGCATTTATCATTGACATCTCAAAGTCAGTCATAAAGGTCTGGGGATTAGAAGCTGGCTCTAGCTCCTTCACCTTTCTTAAAAGACGAGAGTAAGTTCCTTGTCTCTTGTCCGCTAGAAGTGCATACACAAGTGGGATGGAGTTATTTGCTTCAAATCCGTGAATAGTATACAACTGCTCAAATAGGGGTGGAGCAGTCTTGAAGGTGCCGTCAGCATACCAATGCTTGGAACGTCCAAGAAGCTGTAAGTTTCTTCGGGTAGAAAATATAAGTATACGGTCATCTTGAGGTCCTGAGTCATACATTAAAAACTCTTCTCCAGTTACAGTTATCTTGTATTCATCAGGAAACACAATGTCGCGACGGAAACTAGGAACAGCTGGTCCCGCATTTGCTTTCATTCGAATATTTCTTATTGTTCGTTTCATATTCGGCACACTAGGTAATTTTGCAACGACACTTTGACTAGCTCCACTCGAGACTGAAGCCAAGATACAAGTTGGTGTATCACGGGTGTTTTTGCCGTGTCACGGATATTTGCCATTAAATTCTCTGCATCTACATGAGCAGCGTCCCCTAGATGATTATGCTCATTTCTCTTACTTAAAATAATACTGTCTGATTCTGTTATGACTCGCGCTCCACACTTTACACTTTGAAATCTTTCACACTTCCAATAAACCCTTTCTTCAACTTGCTTTTCTTTGTAATATAAATGACCGTCAAGTAGGAGTTTACGTCTTCCTTTTTCACTCATCACAAACTTTAACGCCATAACAATACTTTTAGACTGAAAATAAATGTTAACACACTTTGTATTAAAGAAGATGGAGCTTGAATGAGCCTAATGGAATGTGTCAATCTTCCAATCCACGCCTTTACAGGAAAGGGAATCACCTACCCCTACTCCTCTCGCCCTCTAGAGGGGGGATTACCAACAATAATAACCTACACTAATTTTCTAGGAAAAGTACAGTTGGTTTAAAGTAAAATTATAATGTTTTAATGAGCAGCGCGCTTTACCTTGCGTTAAGATCAAGCACAACTCTTAGTAAATTAGTTCATAATATAATTTTTGAATGATTTAAAATTACTAATCCTTGCATAGAAAGCTAGAATTTTATTATTCTTCAAAATTATTGTTCGAAAAATTTATTTTCAAAAATTTCCTTTTTGAAACATTTGTTTTGAAAAATAGATTTGAGGTAAATTCATTTTCGAAACATTTCTATATCGAAAAATTGGTTTTCGAAAAACTGCATTTCAAAAAATTTATTTCCGAAAAAATTATTTCGAAAAATTAATTTTCGCCTAATTGATTTTCGAAAAAGTTGTTTTCGAAAAACTATTAGTTCGAAAAACTGCTATGTCAAAAATTTGGTTTTCGAAAAATAAAACTTCTAATAATTGAATTTCGAAAAACTGATTTCAAAAAACTAATATTCAAAAAATTGCTATTCAGTAAACTCACCGGTTCCCGTAGAAACGAAGTTTGTTTCATGATTAACTTGTTTGTTCTACAAAAATACATTACTTAACATACAATAAAAAAAATAAATTAGTGAATTATCACTAATAACATTTTGTTGTTAGTGGCATTTTATATTGATGTAAATATTTTGGTTTTGGTAAGCAATGCGTACCTTGCATCTATGGAATAGATGCCACTGAGGGCAGGAATAAATTACATTAAGTGCTTTAAATTTGTTTGATATTTAGAAACTTACATAAAGCTTTCTCTATCCGAGTCTGAAAATTTACATTGAGCACTTATAAAATAAAGGATATACACAGTGGTGGCAGACTCGGGGAGTGGGAGTTCCAAGGGTGTAGTAATTATTGTCCCCTCTAGATTTATTTCACTCCCTTCATATTTTCGAATATGGTACATTCAAAATAAAATAAATCCAAATAGCTTCTGAATCCAAAGGCATTGGATTAAAATTTTAAAAATAAAGAGAAGAGTGTTTTAAATATCTTTTAGAGGAATGAAAATTTCAAAAAAATATGAGGTGAAATCACTCAAATATCTTAAAGGCATCCAATTGTGAAACGTTTGCCAGGGAAGAGCTCCTGGAACTTTTTGGGATGGAAGGGGCAGTGGGGCAGGCAGTAGCGTAGCTAAGAAGAGGCAGTGGGTGCGGGCGGAACTTTTCAGGGGGTGGCACTTTTGGTCTACTGCCATGAAAAGAAAAGTTTATATTCTGCCAGGGTAGTAGCTTACAAGATGTCAGACGCAATTTTATTTTTACTACTAAAAGAAATAAAATGTAAATACAAAACAAAACACTTAAATTTCCCTAACATTCAAATTCTTATAAATAAAACATAAAACTAAACTTTGATTTCTTAAATATATGCATATAATATTACAACATGTGGTGGAAACTTAATCCTAAAATATTCAAGCATAAATCCAGCGTAGACCATGTTCAGGATTTCACACAATGGAAGGAGTTGGAAATTAGAATCCGACATGGAGCAACAATTGATAAAAAGGAACAAAAAGAAGTTAAAAACGAAGTGAAGATGTGGAGGAAAATACTTTCAAGATTGTTGGATATGATTAGATTCCTAGCTAAACAGAATTTAGCCTTATGAGATCATTGAGAAGGAATTTATTATGGGACTAATGCTGAATCTTAATCAAAGGGAAATAGAGGATTTTTTTTAAAGAATTAGTTCAATTGTTGGTGAAATGCGATTGAGTGCTATGTGAACATGTTCTAAGAATCAAGCTGGTAAAACATTTGCTAAATCCTATATGTCGCCTACTATTCAGAACGAGTTTATATAAATTTTGGGAGAAAGGTAAGAATCAAAGTTATCGATCAAATAAAAGAAGCCAAGTACTTTTCTATGATATTCGACAGCACTACTGATATTTCTCATAAGGATCAAATGAGCATAGTTTTGCACTACGGTATGATCGATGGAAATAAAATGAAGATAGTAGAGTTAATTGTTGATTTCATTGAAACAAAAGGTAAAACCGCCGAGAATATTTCAACTATGATTTTGTAAAAATTAGAAAACGACAAAATTGGTATTCAAAATTGTGGAGGACAAGCATACGATAATGATGATTTGATGTTTGATCAATATAGTGGCGTTCAAAGACGTATCAAGGAACTTAATAGAAAAGCAGAATTTGTCACAAGTACAAATCACACCCCAAATTTGGTGGATATTCACACAGCTTCTATATATTCAAATTCTGTTACTTTTTTTGGAACTGTGGAGAGTTTGTTCAAGTTGTTTCTTCCTTGAACCATCGGTCCTAATCTCAAAGCCTTATGATTTTAGTCACTGGTCAAAGTGTCAATCACGTAGTAGAAACTCGATGGAGTGCAAGGGGAGAAGCTGTGAATATTGTAATTAATATATATATATATTTTTTCAAAACTCTGAAGTGCTTTAGAACAGTTAACTTGTGATACAGAAATTACTGGGTCAGATGCTGGCGTGCTGCTTGGTGCGTTACAATCGTTTCCATTTCTATGCTTTCTTGGCCTGTGATAATCCATCCTTCTAGTAATTAACAACACCGAGGCCTACCTCCAAACAAAAGAAATGAACATACAACAATGTGATATAAAACTCGAGGCTTTGAAAGGATTTTTAGCTGAAAATAGGGACGAACTAGTTAACAACTCAATAGCCTATGCCAAATAAATTTGTGATGGTTTTGGGATAATCATGGAGAGTCAACGCTGATGAAAGAAAAAACTGATGGCTGGTGAAGAATCACGAGATGCTGAATTGCTACACGAAACTGAGTAGAGAGAAATATTTTCCTTGCTATACAGAGTAATCCAATAAATTACTCTCAGATTTCAACATCTTCATCTTCTTGCTGAGAAATAAGTATGCTTTTCTCACTCCGTCGAATCTTTTGAATGACAAATACGAGTATCAACTAAATATTGACTACTGGTTGGATGATATTTATAAGATAAGAGTTCCTCATTGAGAGAAAAAGACTTAAGAGTTTTATTGTTGCTGCTATGCAAGATGAAACAGAGACGTGGAAGGAAGATCCCCTTGAACTTTTGCAGTTTATTAAAAAATACAATCTTGGGAAATCAATTCCAAATATTGTAATACTTCTGCAAACTTTCCTTACAATTTCTTTTAGTGTTGTTGCCTGTGAATGGAGTTTTTCTCGATTAAAATTGATCGAGAATTACCTAAGATACACAATGAGTACCTTACTGTTAAGAAATCTTGTCATACTTTCTGTAAAACAGCAACTAACAATAATATCATTGACAATTTTTCTAACGGAAAAGCAAGAAAAATAACATTGTAAAACATTGTATCAAATTATTCACTTAAGAAATAAACACAGTTTCTTTTTTTTTTCCTATGCATTATTTTGACTTTTGTTGAAGGGTGTTGTGTATTGAGAGGCGTGGCGAGGGGTGGCAAAGTCAGTGACCGCCCCGGGTGGCACCAACTCCAGCTTCACTACTGGGGGCAGGACAAGTACCTCAAAATTCCATTTTGGTTAATTGACCTCCGCTACCTTCCTACATAATTAATGTTCTGCCACCACTGACCCAACATGGGCAATTTTAGAGATGATTTCAGTTTTCTCTTATAAAGCTAAATATTTAAATATTAGTCCTTGGGTTGTCACCCGTGCTTCATAGTCCATAATTGTATAATTTTCAAATAAAGGTATTTTCAACGTGACCAACCATGACTTTAACTCTTAAATTTAACTGCAAGCTGTTTCGGGGGTCGATAGCTGGGCCGCTCCATCCCCCTTCATGTATCCCATTCTATCAGTCTTGTTTCCTTGACTACTCATTTGAGACATTTTCTCAGAACTACCATTTAAATAGTTTCAAGTTAAAATGTTTTGTTTCCTAATCTCAAAGCCTTATGCTTCAACAGCATTCCCCACATTCACTAATACTTCCTTTTTCCTTTGTCAATATCTTCTCATAGTCCACCCAGATTTGTTGCCTGACTAATGAACACAATCACAAATATTTTTTTAATGTACTTAAACATTAGAATACTACCTACTTGTATTTTCTTGTTTTGTTTGAACCGTAAATAATGAAGTTTTAATTTTTTTACTGTCAACTTTCATGAGGTTGAATCCCCAAACCACCCGCACACCCCATTTCATTGTTGTATTATTTGTTTTATAAAATGGGGAGTATTATAATAGAGGTTGATTTGTTTTTATCCAGTTAACTTCTAACCTTTCCATAATGGAACTTGAAGCATATGGTAAGGCAAGTTCCATTGCTGAGGAAGTGCTTAGTTCAATGAGAACTGTAGTAGCATTCAGTGGGCAGGACAAGGAGGTGAATGGGTGAGTTCTTAGTTTACTGTTATGACCTACAAATTATAATTTTTGATTGAGGTATTTTCAATTACAATAATAAACCTTTAGCTAAATTGTATATATTATATTTTATTTATTTTATTTATAGTTATGTGTGTAAACATTTATAGTATTATGTGTTTAGAATAGTAGCATTAATGTTTACTAAATCTGAAGAATTCAACCAAACTGTTTAGAAACTAGAATACGTGCAAAATGCATGCCAAAAAAAGTTTTATTTTTCCCCAGAATTTGGGATACTTAAATTAATTACCCATTTTAATCTAAATTTGTATACAAATATAATATAATTAACTAGAATAAGTACAAAGTGCATGCCAACCAAGTTTATTTTTCCTTAGAATCATAGATACTTAGTATTTACCCATTTTAATTTAATTATATATGTAATTAAAATCTAGTTATATATATATATATAATTAAATTTTAATCTCTTGTTTTACATCCATTACTGTTTCCATTCCTATTGCCTGTGTCAGTTTTTTATACCATATATTTTCCACTACCGGCTGGCTAGGCCTGTCATAGCTTCATATGCCTTATGATTATCTTAAGACTAGGCAGGAACAACATTCAGTCACTGGCCCTCAATTTATCAACGTGAAAGGGTAGAACCATATTTTCATCAATGATAAATTTTCGACCATGGCAGATATCGAACCCGGGACCTTTAGCTGAGTAGGCAGACACTCTACCATTTGAGTGAAGGTGTTGAATAGATTTTAATCTAATTATATATATCCTTTATAACTTAGAAAGTGAGTGCCATGAACTGGAGGGCTGAAAAGAGCATCCGGTTTTCACACACTCATTTGCACACTTTTTCTTTTCTGTTCCTCCCATCTCTTTCTTGGCCTCCCTTGCGGTCTCTTTCCTGCACACTTCATTTCCATAATTTTCTTTGGTATCCTCTCCTTTCCATCCTCAATGCATGCCCATTCCATCATAGTCTTACATTTTCAACTATGTCATGTACTCCCTGTACCTCCACTCTTTCTCGGATAAATTCATTCCTAATCTCATTTCTCCTCGTGACAGCTAACAAACATGCTCCTCACAAACTTCATTCCAATGGCCTCCACTTTCCTAGTCTCTCTTACATTAAATGTTTATATTTCTGCTGCATGTTTGACAATGGCTACAAAGTATGCTCTGTACAATATATTATAATTTGGCATGTATATATATTCAGCCATTTAGGGGCTTTCTATTCCCTAGGGTAGTAATTAAAAATGCTATACTCTCCACACTTATGAAATAGGAAACTCTAAGAAATGGAATAATAAAATATCAATTGTTGCAACAAAACAATAATTTTCTCTCAAAATATCAATTGTTGCAATAAAACAATAATTCTCTCTCTCTCTGCCTCTCACTCTCTTTTTCACTCTTTCACTCTCTCTCACACAGTTACGAATCTAACTTGGTGTTGGCAAAGAAAATTACCATCAAGAAAGGTTTCTACATAGCGCTTACATCTGGTGTCAACTGGTTCTTCATATACAGCAGCTTAGGTCTGAGTTTCTGGTATGGTATAGGATTAGTTTTGGATGGCATGGATAAACCAGAGAGCAATCAAGTCTACACAGCAGGAACCATGATCATGGTAATATGCTTTTGTTTCTTTTGTTTTCATGATCATGGTAATATGCTCTTTTATTAAATGTTCATGGTGACATGCTTTTTTTCATGATCAGGTTAATATGCTTTTTTCCTGATCATGGTAATATGCTTTTTTCTTGATCATGGTAATATGCCTTTTTTCTTGATCATGGTAATATGCTTTTTTTCATGATCATGGTAATATACTTTATTTCTATATTTATTTTTTGTCACTGCTTCTCACTACTCGTTTGATTTGTGCATATACTATATGTACTAATAATGCTAATGTGTTAGGGGTGATGAAGGCTGAGTTTACAAAGAGTGTACCTGCATTTGGGTGAAGGGAGAGTGGAAAATCATTTAGCAGAAAACCACCTTCAGTACACCTGACAAGAATTCACACCCCGATCTCCCTGTTATTGATAGTGCATTCTATTGGGAGATTAACAGCTCAGATCATTTGAGCACCAAAGTGGGTGATACAATATTTCTTTATTCAAAAGGTTTATATTGTTTTAGTCAGTCCTTGGGGCCGAGTGGATAGCAAGTTCAACTACAAGCTTAGGCTTACTCGGACTAATTATACAAATTTAGAATATTTTATGTGTGTGTTGCGCGTCATTCTACTTGTCCAACCTATACAAATTTAATAACATAAATGGGCTATGAATGAGGCAGATGGAATTAAAAGAAAATGTACCCTCATTTGCATATAAGAAAGAGAATCCATTTAGGAAAACATCCTCAGTATGGCTGGCCAGGATTTGAACCTAGCTATACACGCCACTGGAAAAAAGACTAGACGAGTTTGACATGTAGTCCATGCAGGGCCGTTTTAAGAAAATGTGAGGCCTAGGGCAAAAAAAATCTGAGGCCCCACCTCTTTTTGTGCAGCAGTTTTTCTGTATGGAGCCAATAAAATAAATTGATATATACTAGGTACTTGTGTTACATAATAATTTCTCATGTTTTAAGGAATATTGATCAACCCATTAAATGCAAATACTCATTTCAAAAGTTAACAAAAGTAAATTCCTCTTTGCACCATTAGCTTTCTGTAGACTGACAGTGGTAGCACAGTGTTTGCGTATTCTACTGTACTACAGCACATTACTCGAATCATGTAAATCTTAAATTACATAAAGTTAGGGTTTTCAGGAATCTGGAATAAATCCTATCAATAAGTGAATTATTGTTACTGTTAATTGTCCGTAAGCCTACATGATTTGATGTAAAATTTAGAATAAAAACTGTAGTTGAATTTAATAATTTTGGGGGGAAATGTGGCCCCTGGAATGTGAGGCCTGAGGCAATTGACCCCTTTGCCCCCCTAGAAGCGGCCCTGAGTGCATGTGCCCATCATTGTGTATTGGTTTATCTAGCTTCCAAATAATACAATTCTTGGCATTATGAGACCAAAAGTGAAAACAGACCAAATCAAACAAAGTAAAAAATAGAGGGGGACAAAAAAATTGTGTGTGTGCATGTGTGGGTGGGTGTGTGTGTGCATGCATGCATGGGTGTGTGCGCGCGCGCGTGTGTGTGTGTGTGTGTGTGCACTTCTGTACCGCCGCCCTTACTCTTCCTAGAAGACTAAGGCTGGCGCACAATAAGAAAATTAAACCAAAATAATAAAGTAGTAAATTTGC
>CABFVX010009311.1:5336-19054 GCA_902151425.1 Timema shepardi
GGGGGGGGGGGGGGTCTCTTTTGAGAGCTGTAACGTATGTCGTAACTTTAACGTGACTCTAATAAAACGTGAAAGGAAAGGGTGGAGAGTGTCGGGTTTCACAGTCCTCAAAATGTCAGAGGGTTGTTTTTTTTTCAGGGAGAGGGTGGAAGTGGCCGGATTATGTTTGCCTCGCCACGACGCAAATGTCAACAGTCATATGAGTGTTGGACTTCCTCTCTCTCTCTCTCTTTGTTACAACTCTGGTAGAATGGGGCAGATTACTGTCGACTGACTGTACAGACTGTACGACTGTCAGTACAACTCAATTTTTACCCACAGGAAGAAACAAAAACTATTGCTTACTAAGTGTTTTTTTTTAAATAAATAAATGCTCGACACAAATGGGAAGCTATTCGTGATTGAGGACATAAGGTTTGGTGAGCTCCGAATCTAACATTTCATTTGACAACATAGAAATTGGAGTAATATGAATTGTTATTTTATTATTATTATTTCAATCTTGTTATTGTTTTTAAATATTATCTCAAGTTCACTGGTGATTTAAAAATAAAATACAGGAAACTACACCACGACACGACGGCTGGTTCTAGCTGTATTACTTACCTAAAGTAGGTCGTAGCCGTGGGACGAGACGGGCTCTTAAGTATATAATTGATAATTGATCACGGCTATGTTACTGTTTTATTATTTTTTTATGTTGACATATGTTGTGAGAATGACGTATTAAATCATTTGAACAACTGTGATCCTATATTAATATAATGTACGATTGAATATAATATTCATTTATTTTCTGTTTGAGTTGATCACAAAGGAAAAATATCACCTTCAAGTCCAAGCAGAAATAATAGGTTTTTTTTTAAACTTGAAATCCAAAGATAAATCATAATTTTGTAGTAGGGATACGAACCTGGAGGGATCGAAGTGTACTTTGTATATATACGAGGAAAATTAACTACACAGAAGTGTTTAAAATATTTTTATTTAAATAGAAGTCAAAAAACACTTACAAACAAGAGTTCAATTGGAAGAGAATACTAAGAATCACAGTTAATTAGAAAAAAGATTAAGCTAAACTCTGTAATATTGTATTATATAAAAGACTGGGATGACATATTTAAACTTCACTCTATGGACGGTAAATATTATAGTGGAACGCGCTGATAGTTCTAAAAACTAGCTTCAAATGAATGTTTAAGTAAATCCTATTTGAAAATGAAGTTCATCTGATGAAGATTGCCCTTAAACGATGATATTGAGTACGTTCTTCCAACGATAGCTAGGCCTAACGAGGTCCCCAAACACACTTAATTTAATTTAAATCTCTTGTTTAGCGCCAACGAAGTAGAAAAGTTTTACTTCCCACACGAGGTGAGTAGAAAGTGGTGGGGGTGTCAGTAATAGGACGGAGGAGGGACTTTGCTAAAGAAGTTAATGTGGTTGGTCAGATGACAAGTTTTCATGACTATGAGCTAAAACCTGAACTTACTGCAATTCAAATTGTACCTCTAATTTAAGAGTTCAGAACTATTTTTGATACCATGAATATTTATTAATATATTTAGCACCGCGTCTTACTACCCGTTCGGGTTATACGCTTTAAGTACTAATTACTCTAATGGATTAGGAATTGGGAAGGTTGAATTAGAGGAAGTGAACCCGCATTTGCATGGAGGGAGAATGGAAAACCATTTAGGAAAAACCACCCCCAGTTCACCCGACCGAGATTCGAACCTCGATCTCCCCGTCCTCAGCAGTCGAGCTTCCACACGACAAGCGCGTTAGCCAACTACGCCACCGAGGCGGGTCATATTTATTAAAAGCGCTACCCTCGGTGATCGAACAAGAACTATCCTATCGGCTACCCGACCATTGATTCACGATGATGAAACATGAAGGTAGAGAGCTCCGGGTCACAAGGCTGTGTATTTACCAAGCTATAAACATTACCATGTCGACATGAGTGATAGCGCGTTGCCAAGGGAACCGGACAGCTGGTCCCACTAAACGCACGTCATATCTGGACGGGTGTTATTGAAATGATGGAACACGGATTAATCCCCAAACAAACAGGTATAATCAAATGTCGGGGAATAATTGACATTGGACACACTCGGGGTAATTTACTGTCTAAACTCTCTCTCTCTTCACGTGACACGACACTTTCATAAAAATGATATACCACGTGACATTCATCGTTAATAGATGATGACGGAGTGGCCACAGCCGGTATTTAGCTAAACACCCCGCGGAGGAAATTACTATAAGTGTCTGAACGGTTAGGAAGGCGTACTACATGTTTAAGTGACCGTCAAGTCCTTAACGAACTGAGTGTTTGTGTTTGAAATCGTTTTTTACCGCCCAGATAATTCAAATTATTTAATTAGTTTCGCGATACTGTACCTCCCTGGTTGAAGTTAGTTTTTAAGTAGTTTTCTTTTATTATTATCAGAACCGCGTCTTACTACCCGTTCGGGTTGTACGCACTCACGCTAATGTGTAATGGTAGGGTGATTGTGAGATGAAATGGAGGACCTACAGTTTAACGTGGAATCCGAACCACGGTGGAGGCCTGACATTCCCCACATTCACAAGATGTCTTGTCAGAGGTGAAGGAAGGGTTTGGTAATCAGATAAATCTGTGCAAGGACCGAAGTAGTTTTCTTAACATTTATTTTATCACTAGATGATTGGGCAATACTCATAGTTACTAATTACAATAGTATATTAGGGGTGAGAAAGGTTGAGTTTAGATGACTTGTACCCGCAATTGCGTAGAGAAGGTGAATGTGAAACCATTTAGGAAACACCACCCTCATTACACTCGATTAGGTTTTGAACCCTGATCTCCCCGTTATTGGCAATCGAGTGTATTGCGATAGTGACGCCTTACACCATTCGACCACAAAAGTGGGCTATTTTTAATAAGTCCATGTTGTTGTTTTATAAATTACACGTTATAAACAAACTATGGTTTCATGTTTTGAAGGAAAATAAAAGTTAAGTTAGGTGTTTATAGAATTTCCTTTCGTGAGTTTTTTTTTTTCGTTTTTAGGTACTTAGCTTAGCACTTTTTGGAATGACTGATTACATAATTACATAACTTACAAACTAGCTCTAATTTTACATTTCACATGGTATGTATTAAATGTATGACACAAAAAACATACACTATCTCAAATGGATATACTCGTATTGTGTATATTTATGTGTATCCGGCAGGACAGCCAACATTGACCTTCACGACCCGGGGATAGTATTTCACGTCAGGTTGGCAATACACGCGCCACGCAAGTGTCACACGCACTTAGCGTGCCTTGATTTACGCCCACCCTCCGAACCACTGTCACTTGGATAAGTGGCTTATTTCTACGTGGAGCCCATGAAATGTTTATTGGGACAGCGCATTACTTTTTGTAAACATTCTTTTCAAACTATTCTGAGTCAACTCTAATTTTTTTTTAAATTTATTTGTTTGCGTAGAAGGAGAGTGAAAAATGGATCGCTTTTTTATTCAATCATGAACTGTGGTAATACGTTTATACACATGCAGATGATAATAATATTATTTAGCACCACGTCTTACTACCCGTTCGGGTTATACGCTTTTAAGTACTAATTACTCTAATGGATTAGGAATTGGGAAGGTTGAATTAGAGGAAGTGAACCCGCATTTGCGTGGAGGGAGAGTGGAAAACTATTTAGGAAAAACCACCCCCGGTTCACCTGACCGAGATTCGAACCTCGATATCCCCGTCCTCAGCAGTCGAGCTCAACACGACAAGCGCGTTAGCCAACTACGCCACCGAGGCGGGTCACACGCAGATATTAACTCATTGTGTGCTCGGGACGATAGACTCTACGTAGCATTTAAATGAGGTCTATAGCACTCATTAAACTATGGTAGAGCATTGAAAATTATGTCAACGTTCTAATTAACTCGTCACTAAGCATTTTTTTAATATTAAAAAAATATAACTTGAAGAAATTATAATTATATTTTAAATAACAGAAAACCCTATTTTAAACTACGCTAAAATTAATTTAAATTAACTATGGTTTTATGTGTGGTACTCCATTAAAATTACTTTTAATTTCTAAACACACAAAAAATAATCGAGTAAGACAGAATTATAAATGAAAAATACACTTTATTTCTATGTTTTAACTAATACAGTATTTTACAAAGGTTTTACCTCTTGAGCCGAAATTTAATTTAAATATATCTCGTGTCAAAGGAAAACAAAATTATACATTCTAATTCGAACGTAGGTTCTGTCATCGAAATCAATACCAAAAACTATCACACTTAATTAAGTTTTGAATTTTTTTTAAACAATGTTTTAAAAACAACACAAAGCGTTTCAAACTCAATTACAAGCAACTTCTATGAAATTCAACGTGGAGCAATATAATTAAAAAGTGACTAATGCTGTTATTTAAAGGGCTTAACTGAAACAACCGGAGCATACTTCCAGTGGTTGTGTATATTCACTTGTATATGAAAGTTAAATTAAAAGTAAAAAAAAAGTTTCTCTTGCGCGGCCTTTGTAAAATATTCAAAAAGGAGGATTACATTAAACGGTTATCTGGCGTGAAGGCTGAAGGTCTGCGCACTATAAGCCTACGTCCGCTAGCACAAGTAGTTCCAACTCAATACCAGGCGTAGTAGTTTAGCTTCCAACTGTAGCTGACGCACATTTTAGGGAAAATAGGGAGGGGGGAGTAACTTTTATAAATTGTATATCAACTTGATTCCAACACCAACTTCTGTGCGACACATCAGTTACATACTGCGAGTTTTTGTTAAAGGTATAAGTTGCATTTTAGATTAGTTCAAGGTCGTGTGAGAATATTACTACTTGTCAAATTACGTGTGATGCCACTGTCAATTCTGACAAACCGTATCATTGCTAAGAAGATAATGTAGTTACACTTAGTATTATTATTATTATTATTATTAGCACCGCGTCTTACTACCCTTTCGAGTTACACGCACTTACACTAATGTGTAATGGTAAGGTGATTGTGAGGTGAAATGGAGAACCTACAGTTTAACGTGGAATCCGAACCACGGTGGAGGCCTGGCATTCCACACATTCACAAGTTGTGATTAATACACGTCTTGTCAGAGTTGAAAGAAGGGTTTGGTAATCCGATAAATCTGTGCCGAGACCGAGGATTGAACCCCGGACGCCAGCGCAGAAGTCCAACACCTTACCCCTAGTCCACTAGGTCACCTATTAGTATATTAACATGGAGTTTATTAATTGTATTATTTTTGACATCGGTCGGTGGTCTTGGGGTAAAATGCTCACCACAGGATCCAATGATAGTTGGCTCAAACCCGGTCGGGATCGTCGGATTTTTCTTGAGCGTTAGAAATATGTGGCACAACTTACATCGGAGGGGAGGTAAAGCCATCGGTCTCAAGTCGATTGTGGAATGTAAATGAGCCCTGGAAGGTGTGTGAAAATACCTTTCCCGGCAAAAGTGATAGGCCCTTTCACTCTCGGTCGTAGAAACTCTTGTGTGCTGATATAATCAGTCGGCCTGGAGGTCTAGGGGGTAAGGTGTTAGACTTTTGTGCTGGCGGCCGGGGTTCAATCCTCGGTCCCGGCACAGATTTATCTGATTACTAAACCATTCCTTCACCTCTGACAAGACATATTGTGAATGTGGGGAATGCCAGGCCTCCACCGTGGTTCGGATTCCACGTTAAACTGTAGGTCCTCCATTTCATCTCACAGTCACCCTACCATTACACATTAGCGTAAGTGCGTATAACCCGAACGGGTAGTAAGACGCGGTGATAATAATAATAATAATAATAATAATAATAATCAGTCGGTTCAGAAAGTGCGAGTTAATAATAATATTTAGCACCGCGTCTTACTACCCGTTCGGATTATACGCTTTAAGTAATAATTACTCTAATGGACTAGGATTTGGGAAGGTTGTATTAGAGGAAGTGAACCCGCATTTGCGTGGAGGGAGAGTGGAAAACCATTTAGGAACCCCCCCCCCCAGTTCACCCGACCGAGATTACGAACCTCGATCTCCCCGTCCTCAGCAGTCGAGCTCAACCCGACAAGCGCGTTAGCCGACTACGCCACCGAGGCGGGTGAATGGAATGTTAAGTTGTTTGGCGCAAACTCTGGTCCTCTAGGATGGGTATGTAAGAGACGCGAGAAAAGACCAATATTTACCCTCGTTTGTGAGTGGAAAACCATTGAGGGAAAAACCACTCTCAGTACACCCAAATCGGGGATTCAAACCCTGTTCTCCCCATCATTGTCAGTTTAGTCTATCACGAGAGTAACGCCTTAGACCATTCAGCCACCGAGGCAGGTAAGGTTAATGTGTTATATACAGAGCTAAGTATTGATTGTGCATAACTCGGATTCAACCAAGGTTCATTCACATATAGCTCAGACCATGCCATTAATTTTAATCTGCCACGTATTTCCACGATGTAGTGAATATGGCTGACTCTAATGAACAATATAACCAATATAACCAATAACCACACTGCGGCGTCCTCGGTATTTAATAAAAGCAGCGCCATAGATCATCGATCCATCAATTTTGTAGAGATTAGTGCTGTGATATATTGACACGTGACATGTAAATTGAATGTGTAAATCCACAAAATAGAAACAAAAACAGTTGATTAAATTTATTTATTTTATTTAGCACCGTGTCTTACTACCCGCTCGGGTTATACACTCAAATACTAACTATGCTAATGGGTCAGGAATTGGGAAGGTTGAATATAGAGGAAGTAAACCCGCATTTGAGTGGGAAAATATTTAGGGGAAACATCCCCACTTTAGCCGAGCGTTATTCCAACCTCAATATCCCCGTCCTTGGCAGTTTAGCTCAACATGAAACTAGCGCCTTAGCTAACTATGCCACCGAGGCGAGTCTTAAATTAATAACAGCTGTGTTTCTTTTATGGCCACATATTGTTGTAATTAAAGTCCAATTTGCATATGAAGGACCTTTGAGAAAATACATACTCTATTGCTGTAAACAACGATAACATTTTACCATATTATTATTGTTATTTTATATGTTTTGGTAATATATACAAGCAAAAGTAACAGCTAGATAACACGACTTGGCATAATAACAGGTGAAAGTTGATATAGAAGCTTTTGTAGCACTCAAATAAGGCCTTTAGTTAGAAAATTAGACTGTAACTAATACATCCTAGTTTTGTATGAAACAAACCAATATATTAAGGTGGAGATGTAGGGAACGCGAGAAGAGGGCAGTGTTTCATCAGTTATTTTAGAAAAACATGTTTTTGGTCAAAGAAATCAAATATTTTCCCAGTATAAACATAAAGTTTAATTTTTTTTCACATAGTGATCTTAACAGTTATTGAATATCTGTCATAAGCATGGCGGCATTAGATGACAAACTTTTTAAACGAAGAGAAAAAGTTGTCATTAAACTCTATTTTTGTAATGAAGCAATATTTGATTTATTTTGAGCAAAAATATGTTTTGATATAAAACTGCAAAAATAATTACCTTTTTTTTTTCACGTCTCCTAAATCCCCACCCAAATGATTTGTGTCGAGAACACAGTTTTGTTGAGCGTAGTTTGGTTTTGATATTCTAGTCAGGAACCCGGAACTCACACACTGTGTTTAATGATGTTAAGGAGATATTTTATATCAGAATAAACTCGAGTTAAATCAGTATTAGTTTTCTCAGAACAAGATGATCACATGTGTAGTTTTCTCCATAAAATGAAAAACAAAAATTACGTAATGAATATATTCAGGTAAATTTAACAGTAGATTAGGCTATGGTACCAAATATCTAAGTGCACGTGTAACCCTAGCTCTAAAATTAGAGGGGCTCAAATACACGAAAAGAAAATATAGTCTAATGTTATTAAAAAAGGTAAATAAACAACTAGGAGTAAGCAGTGTGAATTACTGTTTTGACCATTCTGGGTACATAATACGTCCCCAGAGCACGCAACTCAACCTTAGATGCGGAAAAACTACGGTCCTACTTCAAATATATATATATATTAATATTATATGGACTGTATAAAGTTGAAAGCTAAAAAAAAAGGTGCCTGGATAGTATACTTTCCTAAACCTAGGGATAACATGGCTTAAATATAATATTAAAGATTGCAAGTCATAAATAGTAAGTTTATTAAATGTATGCCAAATTTTAACAACATGCATATATTTAGAAGAAATTTAAACTTGCTCCGTATAGATACAATAACAGCAATGACCTTGAATATGCGCAACTATAAACATTGATATTTCCCAAAAGGAAATTATTTCATAAAAATTTTAATGTTTTCATTTAAATACCATTGAAATATTACGCAAAACAAAGTTAATTCAATGTCTATGAATACAAAACATAATGCATAGCATTACTAAATTTGAATATTACTATATATAATATTATAGATAATTTCTCCCCAATAAAACATTACCGATTTAAATATGAAATGTAATCCACAAGTTAAGTAATTCAAAGGTAATTCAATTATATAAATACCAAGCCTACCACATAACATTACCAATTTTGAATAATATGATGTAATATTATTAATGAATTCTCCCAAAATAAACCCTTACTAAATTAATTGTGAAATACAAATCACAAGTTAAATAGTCCACAGTTAATTCCATATTTATAAATATAAAGTGTGACGCCTAATATTACTAAATTAATTATGAAACACCACTCAGAAGTTAAATAGTTTAAAGTTAATTCCATATTTATAAATATCAATTATAACGCATAATATTACTAAATTTTAAATTTGCTAGAAGTAACTAAGTCTACAGTATCCTTGAGGCGTGACGATAATATCCCTCAAATCATGTCACTTCTATCATAATCTTTGGTGTGCGACAGGAGAGCATGTGATGAAATAGACAACTAAGTATACTATTGCCAAGAACGGGGGTGCAATAGAGCTACGCTCCACTGTATCTTCTAATTAAATCGACTCTATTACAATGTACTGTACGTTGCAGTGTAACAGGATATCAGGTAGTGGTAGGAGGTGACTAAGTCAAGTCATGTGGATGTGTGTTGCAGTGTAACAGGAGACCAGGTAGTGGTAGGAGGTGACTAAGTCAAGTCATGTGGATGTGTGTTGCAGTGTAACAGGAGATCAGGCAGTGGTAGGAGTTGACTAAGACAAGTCATGTGGATGTGTGTTGCAGTGTAACAGGAGATCAGGCAGTGGTAGGAGTTGACTAAGACAAGTCATGCGTATGTGTGTTGCAGTGTAACAGGAGATCAGGCAGTGGTAGGAGGTGACTAAGTCAAGTCATGCGTATGTGTGTTGCAGTGTAACAGGAGATCAGCTAGTGGTAGGAGGTGACTAAGTCAAGTCATGCGTATGTGTGTTGCAGTGTAACAGGAGATCAGGCAGTGGTAGGAGTTGACTAAGTCAAGTCATGTGGATGTGTGTTGCAGTGTAACAGGAGATCAGGTAGTGGTAGAAGGTGACTAAGACAAGTCATGTGGATGTGTGTTGCAGTGTAACAGGATATCAGGTAGTGGTAGAAGGTGACTAAGACAAGTCATGTGGATGTGTGTTGCAGTGTAACAGGAGATCAGATAGTGGTAGAAGGTGACTAAGACAAGTCATGTGGATGTGTGTTGCAGTGTAACAGGAGATCAGGCAGTGGTAGGAGGTGACTAAGACAAGTCATGTGGATGTGTGTTGCAGTGCAATAGGAGATCAGCTAGTGGTAGAAGGTGACTAAGACAAGGCATGCAGATGTGTGTTGCAGTATGTAAAAGAAGAGTAGGTAGTGATATGAGGCAACTAAGACATGTGGATGTGTATTGTATTGTGTAAAAAAGAGAGTAGGCGGTAGTAATAAGCAACTAAGACATGTTTATTTGTGTTGCAGGTTCTAAAAGGAGAGGAGGTAGTGGTATGAAGGAACTAAGACATATGTATGTGTGTTTCAGTGTGTAAAAGGAGAGTAGGTAGTGGTAGAAGGTTGCTAATACATGCGGATATGTGTTGTAGTGTGTAATAGGAGATCAGATAGTAGTAAGAAGCAACTAATACATGTGGATATTGTTGTAGTGTGTAATAGGAGATCATATAGTAGTAATAGGCAACTAATACATGTTGATATGTGTTGTAGTGTGTAATAGGAGATCAGTTAGTATAGTAAGGAGCAGCTAAGATAAATGGATGTGTGTTGTAGTGTGTAATAGGAGATCAGATAGTAGTAAGAAGCAACTAATACATGTGGATATGTGATGTAGTGTGTAACAGGAGATCAGGTAGTAATAAGAAGAAACTAAGATATGTGGATGTGTGTTGCAGTGTGTAACAGAACGTACTACGGGGATGTTGGCAAGACGTACGAGCTGGAGCTACACAAACCCATGGAGGAGAGACTTCCTTTCCTCTGTCATCTGACCTTCACGGCCAACGGTCATAGTCACGGAGAGTTGGTTCAAGTAAGTGTGATAGTTATAATTTTTGGCACTGTCAGAACATCCGTGAGATCTAAACTGTTTCTCTCCTGCACAGTCCAATAGTGTATCGATACATTTTTACAATTCCTTGTGCCTAGCCAGAGATTCCTCCACTGCTTCCTTCTCACTCTGTACTGTAATATTTTGAAGATCCGTGCACGGATAAACCTAAAACCTGATAACATTAGTATATATAATCAGCAGTTTACTATACCTTTAAATTAACACTAACAAGCTACTAAAATATTATCAATGATGTCCACAATATACATATTTGTATTTTCTAAAATTCCCTTCTTATGAAAACAGAAGTGTGGACATAAATTATTCCAAAATTAACATTATCACTTCCAGAACATTCAATCCAATTCATACTCCAATGATACGCTTTTTATTCTAGCATGTGAATGATTTTCTCCTTTATTTTAGGTATTTATAACTATTAATACATTTTCAAAAATGTGTAAATAATCTTTTAACATACCAATACTAATCCAAAAGATATCTGGGGTGTTTTATGGCGATACATTGTTCACTAATTCTATAAAGTAACAGGTGACCTGGCGGTCTAGGGGTAAGGTGTCAGACTTCTATGCTGGCGGCCGGGGTTCAATCCTCGGTCCCGGCACAGATTTATCTGATTACCAAACCCTTCCTTCACCTCTGACAAGACATCTTGTGAATGTGGGGAATGCCAGGCCTCCACCGTGGTTCGGATTCCACGTTAAACTGTAGGTCCTCCATTTCATCTCACAATCACCCTAGCATTATACATTAGCGTAAGTGCGTATAGCCCGAACGGGTAGTAAGACGCGGTGCTAATAATAATAATAATAATAATAATATAAAGTAATATAGTGGTTTGCGCATTTTGTTATATTACACTTTACGTTAAGAAACCACATGGCCGGTATCGGTGGTTGAATGGTTCAGTACGTCATTCTCGCAATAGAACGGCCCGTCCATTATGGGAAGACCAGGGTTCCTAAATAGTCTTACACACTTTCTCTCCACGCAAATATGGGTATACATCCTCTCAATTTAATTTATCTCATTTATCTCTAACACGTTACTAAAATAAACTACATCAGATTTGTAAAATTGTCTTAAAAAATAATTAATCAAAGTCCAAACCTTTAGTTAATTTGGTAGCCTGTCTATCTACTGAGCTAAGGATCCAGGATTCGATTCCCAACATGGCCGGAAAAAACATAATTGGTGAAATGTTGGTTTTTCCTTTCAGAGTGATTAATTAACGGCCGGAGTTATAGGTGTTGTCTGTTTTCTAGATTTAAGTTAGTTTGTAAGTCGATAAAATCAATCGGTTCAGAAAGTGGACGTTAAATACCTCATATAAAAAAGGCTCAGTTAAAGGATAGGTTTAGTTTAGACCTAAGCTAGAGTCTCGATTATCCGGCCCTCGAATATCCAGCCCTCCGTATTATCCGGCATGGTTCTCGGTGTTTTAAAATAAACAAACAGGTACATATCCACTATAAAACATTTACTGAATTTATAATATAATCCAGTTGACGCTCTATTTTCCCTTGCTTTGTAACCGATAATCCGTTTCCAAAATATTAATATTTAGCACTACGTCTTACTACCCGTTAGGGTTATGCGCTTTAAGTACTAATTACTCTAATGGATTAGGAATTGGGAATCTTTAATTAAAGGAAGTGAACCCGCATTTGCGTGGAGGGAGAGGGGAAAACCATTTAGGAAAAACCACCCCAGTTCACCCGACCGAGATTCGAACCATCGATCTCCCCGTCCTCAGCGGTCTAGCAACTCAACACGACAAGCGCTTTAGCCAACTACTCCACCGAGTCGGGTGTTTCCAAAATAAAGTACTGTCTAGTAGAGATTTTAAAATAGCTATTTCTCGTTTAATTTTTTCCGTCCCCTTATGATTATAACTGTATTACCATTTTATGGCGCATTCATAAAATGGGCAGATTCTATTAAAACAAAGTTAAATATTTTGTGAAAATTAAAAAAAAAAAGTATGCAAGCCTACACTGAAAATTATTCACACCATGATTCTGTATTATCCGGATTACCCACTATCTGTCCCTAAATACAGCCACTTAAGGCCGGATAATCGCGACTCTAGTGTAATTGTTTTATAAATTACGAGCTGTGATTGTTTGAAGCATGTAACGACAGATCTTCTCTATCTCTGCCGTTGATTGGTCAACTTTAAGTCCTGCACGTATATGCGGGTGTGTCTGTGCGTTTAACTTTCAGGACATGTGATTGTAGTAAAGGTAATATTACGTCACTACATTGCACACATGCTCACAGACACGTTGACCCCGGCTAGTTTTCTTCCATTCCGGAGTATGAAGGACAGGGAGAGACAGTTTGGAAACGCACGCCAGGAAAATAATCGAAAAAATTTATTTAAATTAGGAATTGTTTGGTTGTTTTATTTTAGCGTCACGTTAATATAAAAGTTATTTTTTTTTAAATTTTTCGTGAACCTTTGTAGAGAGAGAAAAACGTGATCGAAAAAAAAATTGCTTTTGAGATGTTTATATAGGTTGACTTTTGAATCCGAAAAAGGGGTTTTCACGATATTATCTATGTTTGTATCCGTATTTCGGCTTAGAGCTGAAACCAACTTACTGATTGGGTTAAAACTTTGTATCTAGGGTTTTCAGAAGACATTTTTGGAATTATTTATCCAACCCTAAAATTAAGGGTAGTTCGTTCACTTTAGGGAGAAAACATTTTTTTTCGATAAAAAAAATTGTTTTTATTCATTCTTTAACATTACAAACAAAATAGTACATTTTATTTTCCCATGAAAATGAGTTGAAAGGTAATTTACATAAATGGAATTTTCCAATTTCTGTTAATATTTGCACAACTCATTGAGATAGGAAATAAATGATCATTGTAAAGTTGTAGGACTTAAACATAAACAAATGCAGGGTGTCTACCATCCGGGGAAATCAGGGAAAACGGGAATTAGCCGGGAATTTGAAGTGATCGGGAAAAAACGGGAATAAGTCGGGAATTTGGTAAATCACAATAAAAATCCGGGAAAATGATATTTTACTCAAAATATGAAATACAATAATCAGAAAATTATGCCATTTTTTGTTTGTAGCTGTTTAATATATTTTTAATTCCTAGTAAACAATGTTAATTCAAATTTTAAAAATTATTATTATAAAAAAAAATAGAAAAACGAGGGAGAAGGGG
>CABFVX010009312.1:0-19048 GCA_902151425.1 Timema shepardi
TGAGATGGACTGGATAGAACTAGCTCAAGATAGGGATAGAGAGTAATGAGATGGACTGGATAGAACTAGCTCAAGACAAGGATAGTTGGTATACTTTTGTAAGCGCGGCAAGAAACTTTTTAGTTCCTATTGCCATAGAGTAGGCTTAAGAAAGTAAGGCACAAGTATCTGCGGTTTCCTCCATGCATATTTTAAATAAATAACCTATGTGTGTCAACTTGTGTTGTCTCCACTCTAGACCGACTAGCCAACTATTGAGTGTCATGTGCAGTGTCAACCCAACTAAACTGTTTAGTCAGAGTGCAATTGTTGGTGTGCAAATGAACCCAACTAAACATTGTGCAACTTTAAATTGTACGTCTGCACCTAACCTAAGTCTTTGGCAGGAATTACTGTCTTGCTGTAATAATCTGATCTGCCATACTAGCTCAGAGCTATTTCTCACTTGCTTTTTATTTTAATATTTTTGAGCCCCCATTTTGAGAATGAGATGTTTCTTATAAATATTTATTTGATTATGTTAACTTCAATAATGAGAAAGACCTGACTACGATTATAGAGATTTTCCTAGATCAGCCGTGTGGGCCTAAGATATGGTTTACTTTGTTAATATCAAAATTTAAGCTTTCTTAGATACTTTTTAATCAACTTATGACTTTTGCAGAGAATTGTGTATGGATAAATATTTATGTGTACTTTCTTTAATTATGACTGCCTTGTCTTGTTCTATGATATATATGAATAAAAATACTTTTTATATTCCCTCATTTCTTATTTTTGAGGATGGGGTGTTTCATATACGCTATTCACATTCAAATATGTCACAAACTTCCTACTTTGTTTATATATATACACACACATGCTTATGACAATTTTGTTGCGCAGGTGCTTTCCTATTGGCCTTGCTTGCTCTAGCACGCAGCTTGTACTACTGCTTCATGAAGGTCAGCCTGATTGAAGGCCCCATGTAAAGTCATCATCTTGTGCAAGGAGGACACATTCCGACTGGCACATCCCTGGACTAAACTTGTCGATTGGAATACCACTGACATGAACTCTTGTTTCTCATACTTTGGTTTAACATCATCATAGTTCACAAGGTTGCATTTCTTATTATCTACTATTTCAGGTAAAGCGTCCATTGTGTTATTACAAGTGGGAGGGAGTGAGGGTTAACCATAGTTGTACTCTGTGTGAGAGTACCTGGAGCGCAACATGTCATTCATTGTCTTTGTATGGTCTCTGCTGGACTAAATTTGCTGCTCCCAGCATGAAGTACATTTAGAGGGCTCATTGCGCTAGGTGTTTTCACTATAGGAAATGTACACAGTTACATTAAAGGAGACTGCCTTGTGTTTGATACAATATATTTTAGTATAGTCTGTATTGTTTAACAAACATTAACCAAAATTCACTCTTACAATTTTCCGGTAATTTATTGTTTCGGTTGGAATTTATATAGAAGTACAGTAGAGTCATTGCAATTTAGTCACTACTTTTATTAATCAAATCCAAGCAATTATTTTTTGTGTTATTTGTCAAATTTGTCTCATTTTAATTATTTAAGTATGGACCTTAACTCACATTGACTGAATACATTTGAATATAATTTTGTGTAAAGTATGAACATGAGCATGATCTGATTGAAGTAGTTTTCTCCATAAATTATTTAATAACCTTACCCTGGCCACAGAGAACATGAAATAGTATTGACTTTTATAATATTTAAGAAATATATTTGGACTAAGGCATAAGGTATATAATATTTAAGAAAAATCTTTTATTTCTAACTTGTATATAGACCTTAAACCAAACAATTATTGGTTTTATTTACAAGACATTAATTTCAAATTCTCTTTCCCTATATTATGTTAGTTTGGTAACTTTTTACTGCCCAAATAAATAGATGAATTGGCATATTTAAGAGATTCTTGTATCAATATTGTAAGTAAGCCATTGTAACCAGGAGATTATTTAGATTTATTTCTCACTTCACAGATTATATAAATGTGATTTAACCCTACAGCTCTGCATAGTATTTCTGATATTCTTTCCCCATTATTTGAAACAAAACTTATTAATATCGGACATTTATAGTTATTTAAATGTGATAAACATGATTTTAAATATAGTTTTAAAGTAAATGTGAGCCATTGATACAAGTAATATATTAGTACTACAACATTTAAAATATCCCATGCTTAATAGTGTTGCCATTTAAAGGGTTCAAGATTTGTAAAACATTAAAGTGTTGAAACATGTTCATCATTAAAAATTTTTTTTACTAAACTCACATTACTTATTGAAACATTAAAATCACTATTGATGATTATTTATGGAGATTAGTGCAATAGTTGATGTTGTTTCCTCACTAAAGTTCACATTAATTAAGGCGTTACAAGATTTCTGGTTGAATTTAAATAAAAACGATGTTAAATTAGACGATTGAAAGCATTGTAGAATTTTAAATTTTAAAATCAACTGGAAGATCTCTTGTATTTTATTAAGTTATATTGTTGATATACCCTGCATTTAATATACATATAAACAATTTTATCAACGATCATTCAAGAACATTCCTAAACACGTTTCAAAAGCTTCAACATTATTAATTTACAAAATCTCATTGGGTGTGGTTTTCACACATTTGGTTTTTTCCATCATATTTTCAGTTAAATATGGTGTCTTTTGCTTACACTTGGTTACCAAATGCATGCTACCCCCGTTATGTTATATTAATTTTAGTCAATTTTCTGTCGGGGCTGGCTTACCGCCAGAAAATTTGACTGGTGTGCTTATTCCCTACTGAAGTACACTGGGAAACATTTCCCACATTCTAATTTTCATTATCTCCCACCAGACAAATATTTATACATTTTATCAAGATTTGTATTACACAACTCATGCCTTAAGTAAGTTGGAATAGCCCCAAACATACGATAAAATATGCAACACTAAAAGTGAAATAGAAAATTTACAATTTGACTAGAAGAAATAAATATTAATTTTGTTCGTGTTTCTAGGTTTTCATTCTTAAAAAAAATTAAATAGCAATAACTATGTTTACATTTCAGGACTTAACCACTAACATTCATAGCTCAGATTTTGTGATGCACCTGTAGCATTTTTCTTCATTTAAATATTCTTGCTTTTTTTAGCATGTTTTCTAAACTTGTAATGCAAACAAACACACACAATTCAAAATATTCCTTAATTGAAGATTGAATGGTTTTTACAACATATTGTTTATTTTTTCCCCAGTATGATTTGACATTTAATAATATAAAAGTTATATTATCATGCCTATAAATTAATTTAGAAAAAAAAATTGTTTATAGAGTTGACATGTAAATCATTAAGATCTGAGGAGTGTTTGAAACATGTGTATTGTGTACCTAGCCTCCCACCCATGTTCATTCAATGCAGCTTAACTTTAAGGGCACAGCCATACTTACAAACTGGTTGCTGCAGTAAAATCGCTATAACATGGTCGCCAGCACCCAGAGGCCTTGTTTTATATGTAGTTGGCCGTACTAAGTGATAAATTCTTAGCGACTTTGAGTCACGGCTGAAAAAACGCTCACCATTAGGACTGTTTACATATGCGAGGTGACATGGTCGGTCAACCTGGAGAATCAATCAGTGCCGAGTTGTCACTACATTCAGACGTTGATGTGTGTGGCAAGCACTTTACTATATAGAGCACAATTTTACAGAGGTATCGTTTGGTTCAGCTGGGCCCAAAGTAGGTTTGATTGGCACTGTTTCAAAAGAGTTTGGAAATTGGAAATATCCATTTGCATCAAGAGTATCCATCCCTTCCCAAATTGTGTCTCCACCTGAAACGTCTAATTTAACTCACAACTCTGGCTTGTATTCACATTTGTCTTCCCAACACACTCACACATCTGTTGACACAATGGGAAGCACTAAGTCAGAAATTTTAAATATATATAAGCTATAACTTTTTCTTGCGGTTATGTATTCACTAAAAATAAATGTTAAATCAATAAAATAAATTAGTTTTTTTAACACCACATTTTCTACTAAGAAATAAAATTAAAGGGAGGGGGAGGAACGGCATGAATTTAGGGAACAGAGGTCTACAATAGACTTGATTTTTGCCATACAACAACTGATGGTGAGAAGGTATGAATATGGGAAAGTCTTGGTAAGGGTATTTATGGACGTGGAGAAGTCACATGATAGAGTAGATAGAAATAAAGTTTGGAAAGCGATGGAGAAGGCCGAAGTGGAAAGAGGAATTGCAATGAGAGTGAAGCATGGATGAGGATAACAGGATTTCTGTTTAAGGCATAAGACTGGAAGGACAGAGTGGCTCCAAATAAAAAATGGAGTGAAGCAGGGGAGTGCTCTTTCACCATTACTATTTGTAATGGTAATGGAAATGGTCATGAACAAAGTGGCAGGAAAACTCGGGGAGGGAAGAATGAAAGCCATGATGTTTGCTGATGACTCGATGGTATGGGAAGAGGAGGAAGAGGAAGTATAGGAACAACTACAATAATTGGATGAGAAAGTGAAAGAGTGTGGAGTGAAATTTAGCATGGCAAAGTGTGAAGTGATGGTAGTGACTATGAGTAGGGTAAGGCCTAATAAATCTATAAGGTTGGATGTGGTAGGACTGAAAAAAGTACAGAACGTAAAAGATCCTGAAAGCATAATTGAGGAGAAAGATGAAAGAGGGGATTTAATGAGAGTAGGACAGCAGGAATATTGTTGTAAGAGACCTCCTACGAAGAAGAGAAGCCCCCTTGAAGTTTAAGGTAATATTTTACAGATCGTACTTTGTACCAATTGTCACATATGCAGCAGAAACATGGACATTGAATGTAAGAAAACTTAGGAAAATGGAGGCCATGGGAATGAAGTTTGTGAGGAGCATGTTAGCTGTCATAGGAGAAACAAGATTAGAAATGAAGTTATCCGGGAAAGAGCAGGGGTACAGGGAGTAGATGACATAGTAGAGGAAGCAAGACTAAGATGGTATGGGCATGTAATGAGGATGGAAAAGAGAGGATGTCGAAGAAAATGTTGGAAATGAAGTATGTAGGGAAAAGATTGCAAGGGAAGCCAAGAAAGAGATGGGAGGAGCAGATGACAAAGTGTTCAATTGAGAGGAGAAGAATTTAATAAAGTAAAGGAGGAAGATGGAGGCATTTTACTAAACTGCCCTGGACACAGGCTGGAAACAGTTGATGATGATGATAATGTCTTACTACCTGTTTGGGTTATATGCATATGTACTAATTACACTAATGTGTTAGGGATTAGGAAAGCTTAAGCTAGAGTAAATGCACCCGCATTAGCATAGAAAGCGAGTGGAAAATCCTTTAAGAAAAACCCCCCTCGGTGCACCCGACCGAGTTCGAACCCTGATCTTATTGTCTTCAGCATTCTAGTCCAACATGAGAGTAACCACTGAAGCAGGAAATAATAAATTATTCGTAAACAACATGTTTGGTTTAGTGAGATAGCATCCAAACAATATTGCTACTTGGTTTGGAGGCCCCATGTTCTAAACTATAAGGTGTACTTTCATGTTTGACTAAACTGCCAATGACAGGGAGATTGGGGTTCGATCTCGGTCTGGTGTACTGAGGGTGGTTTTTTCAAAATTGTTTTCCATTCTACCTCCATGCAAATATGGTTAATCATCTGATGAATTCAACCTTTCTGATCCCTAACTCATAAGGGTAATTGGTACATATGCATATAACTTGAATGGGTAGTAAGACACTGCTTAAAAATAATTGTTTACCTTAGTGTAAATGCAACTCTTTCTTATAGTGATAATAGCTTAGCAAAATGTTTTATTTGTATTTGTAATGTGATGTATTACAAAAAGTACATATCTCTTCAAAATAAGAGATTGGCATCCGGAAGTAAGCACTAAATTGGTCTGGATGATTTGAGCATTTTAAACAGTGTCTGAAACTGACCACATGACAGTATAGTAATAAGATGCACATAAATCTTTTCCTTCTTTTTTCTGCCTACTTGAGTATTATGAAACTACCACTGCAAGGCTTATTGTCCACCAAAGCCATTGCTTGACTAATCATAAAGAGAAATGGCATCTAGGTCGCACAAGTATGGCCGTCCTTGAATGACACAGAGACAGGCGACCTGGTCGTAAGTATGGCCATGCCCAACCACTGTTTCCCCAGACAAGACTTTCCAGGTCAGCCATACTTTGGCCATATGACTTGAACATATATTAGATTTATTACAATGTGTACATATTACAATTTTCAAGTTTATTAACAATTTTTTTCTCATAGTATGTCTGCACAATAAATCTTCATTTTTTGTTAAAACAAACATAAAAACTTGTCTGTTTTGTTTTTGCCATTATGACTTTCAAATGTTTCTGCAGTCAGGTCATATCACTTGTTAATAATCTTAATCTAACTAAACTATTGCTATGTCTGAAATTATTTTTCCATGGTATCAGGACGATATTATCAAACCGTTTCTTTCAGTAAAATAGTATTGCTTCTGAAATAAAATGTAATAACTTTTAAGTCTAAACAGCTGAACTGCTGACTACTTCTGCCAACACCAGACATGCACCAAGGGCACAGACAAGGTATACACCAGATCCTCAGCCTTATGGAATTCTCGCTGCATTCCTTGAGCCAGGTTGAGTACATCAACACTGGGGTTCGTTGTAAGCTCTTTGTGTGGCAGGCTTATGTGAAGAAGAGGTTTGGTCACTATCTGAACCTAGCTAAGTGGAAGCCGCCCGATCGACTTGAGATGGATATTTGTGTTTTCTCTCCAATTAAACCATGTTTAAAATTAGTTTGTTTTAATGGCCCTTGATGGCACCTAGTGATATTTGTATTGAAGGACTCAAAATCTCCCAATGAGAGTAGCCATTTTAACTTGTTGGTTGTGGGTCTGGTGTATACCTCTTCTGTGATCAAGGTAACACTAAGTATGATGAATTTTATGATTGTGTAATATATTATATATGTTCCAAATTGGGTCACATATTATTTTGAACTAAAATATTAAAATAGTAGTTAAGAACTTAAAAACATGTACTGTTTTAATGCTATCGATCAAAATATGTTCTTGAAATGTCCTGAAATATATATGCATTTTTTTAACATCAAAAGAATGTTAGTTTCAAGGGTATACATATTGGTTTTTAATATTGAATTTGTTAAAATTATATTTGACTGTGGTCAGCTCACCAGTGATAAAAACATTTGTATTTCATTAAGTTTTAAAAGTAATATTGATTACATAATATTAATAATAAAGTAGATGATTTTTTATTGCAATTGTTGTAGTTGGGCAGGCATTTATAACATAGTCTTTACATCCATTACTGTTTCCAGCCTATGGTCTGGATCATTTTTTTATTCAAGCCATATATTTCCCACCACCGGCTTGCTAGTTCTCTCACAGCATCATATACCTTATAATCTAACTTGAAGACTAGGACAAACACAATAACCAGTCCCCGGCCATTAATTTATCAATGTGAAAGGGTAAACCCATATTTCACCAATGATAAATTTTTCATTCATGCCGAGAATTGAACCTGGTATTCTTAGCTCAGTAGACTGAGCAAAGGTGTTGGATTTTTATAACAAGGTATACATTTCAAAAGAAATGTTGGTTAAATAATGGTTTATTTCTTCAAATATCAACTCCCTAACATTAATTAAATAATTAAATTATGAACTGACAGGTTTTAACATTTTAATTTTTGGGTAACACCTTACAACTAACTCGAGGACAAATTATGCTCCACAATTAAGTTAACCTATTTTTCTAGGATAAACAAAACCTTCATTTCATGAAAGTTTAGAACACATATGTAAACAACTTCTTCTCTATGATCTTAACAAGGGAGTAATGACAATGCTTGAACCATTATAGTTGTGTTATTCCTAAAGCTGTCAAACTCATTGCCTCAATATCTTGATATATTTCTTACTGCTATTGGAAAAATTGACAATTGATATTAATATCACTATATTTGATACTTCAATTCTTAACTCTCAAATCCCAGTAAATGGAATTTCTGGTATTGAACCAAATTGGCATATTCAGATTGAATATTTTTCATTGAATCATTATTAGTTTTTTTAATCTCCCTTTAACACTGGCGAATTGAAAATACAAACAAAATAACCTTTGTGGCTTACTGATCTTATACAATCGGGTCGTATTTTTTTAATCTACACTTTAGATTTATTTTTAACCTCATTATGGTACAGTATATAAATAAATAAAATATTTTATAATGTGGAGTACAACTCATAGACATAGATTTTTATTATAAATGTCGATGTATGAGAATCGAAAAATCAAGGTTGAAATTTAAAGATTAGAATAGAGATGCCCTTTAGAAAAGGGGTGCATAGCATTAATATTAATTATGAGAAAAACTTAATTGAATGCTTTAAATTTCATGAAAGGAACCATAACTTGCAATTTGCTGCCTTCTATGAATGAGACAGGACGTTAATATTTTCTCACGAAAAGAGGAAGAATTAAAGAATCTAAAATTACACCCTCTTTGTTCATGGTAGGAACTAATATCTGAAAGGGTTTTTTTCCTGTCAAAATTTTGCTATATAGTAGGGCCATAATAGGGAAAAAGACCTTCCAGACATTCCATCCTAACATAGACAGGGAATAGCCGTTACACTTGTGATGTTTTTATGTAATGGTTATTGTAAAGGCATTCTTTCAATTTATAAGTTGCTTCTAAAGACTGTTGGGAAGTGGAAGTACTAGCAATATTGGGGAATTCATTTTTACATTCCTGTTTTGTTTTTATTTTTAGCTATTTTCTATATATGTGTGAGTGTAGTATGATGTGTACTTGCATGATTGTGTGTTTGTATGTGTGGCAATGAACATATGAACTAAGAAACACATTTCAAACAAATTTGCTCTACATACAATCCCACTAGAGCAACTTTTATTTAATAAATTTGAAGTTTTCATTTTTAGGAAACAAGGAATAAAACTTGAAACACAGTAGTATATTTTTTAAATATGGGCTTCATCTGTTCGCCATACGATGGTAGATATCTGACAGTTACTTTCAAATATTGGCATGTCACATATGCTCTGCAGCTGCCGATGTTGATGGCAAACAAATATTTTTATACACTCTAAGGCTACCACCATACTAAAACTACACAATAGATGTACATTATATAGCTACTATATTGAATGTAGAGATGCCTCTTGAATTGGCTCAAAGCTAATACAAATAAGAAAAGAGTCATATTTCAGATGTGGGCCTACTGTCATGTTTTAGAAAAGGCAAGTGAAAAGACACTATGTAATTTACTCTTTGAAGACAGGCTATAATTGATCTTTTTAAATACTTTTAAAACACTTTTTGGCCGCTAAACCATATTTTAGATTTGTTAATTTCTTAGCTAGTTAAAAATTTTAATGTTTAGATTAATATACCACTCATCGAGAAATCGAGAATTATGCTTGAATTAATGCACCAGGAAAAAACCTAGGAAAAGTGCTTTAATTTTGTCGTCTGTTGGGAATTAAAAGAAAATTAAAGAGCCTTTAAACAACAAAGCCATGAAATAAATAGCTATATGAGTTTTCTTAAACTCATTTTTATATTACATTTCCAGAAAAATCACACCATTTTAACATTTTTAGCAATAAAACGATTGCCAAAATATCTTGTCTAGTTAATCAAAAGGTAACCAATTTTCAAAAATTGGAGGGAATAATTTCTTCTAATAGTTTGAGATATATTTAATATCCCAAAATTTTCTGGTGGAGCTAACTCTAAATATTTTCTAAGGGTACCCAAATTTAAAAAATATATGACGGAGGACAATTCCAAATACTTTGTAGAGGAGTATAACTTCCAAATAATTTACAGAAGAGGACCACCCTGAGGGGGTTCTAGCAGATCCAATTTTCATGTATTTGCCAAGGTAGGATCTTTGCACCCCCTCCCCTTATTTGACTGGAGGGAGGAGCTTTAAAAAAACCTTTTCTTACTAATTTATCTTCTCAATATAAGCTTCTGCCTCTAATGGTTGTAGCACATTTTTATACATACTACTGTCTAACCTACCTACTCACTATTCGTGGATGAACACAGATCTTAAGTACAGTAATGACTTTCTCATCCAGTCCTTTAAAAAAGTGTGATATCTACATAGTGTAATTTCATGGTTGCACCCATAATTCTTAGTGTGGAGTGAGGAAGGGGCTCTCCCTGAGGTGGGTCGTGGAGAAGTGTCCCAACAGCAAAGATCAATCTTGAGTAATTTAAATTATAGGCATTGGTTGGAAATACTTATTTTAATACTTGCCAAGGTACTAACATTTGGCGGCGTTCGTTAAACACATCCTATAAAACATTTTCATTTGTTCAAAGTCTCACAATTGAAGGAACAGCCTTTATAAAAAATTGCTAAAATCATTTTATCTTGCTAGTAAAACACGGTATTATACTGGAATTTTACTCTGGAGTTTGATTGGCCACCCTGTAATATCTACAGCTATGTGTAAAAAATAAATGACTAACAAATACTTTTTTTTATAATTCAATTTATTTTTAAAAACTGTATTGCTATGATAATTTTGTTAGAAAAATTTGTTTCTCAGCCGGAACACTAGCTAAACCCTTAACTTTTTTTCATTGTTATAAAATACTTATTTTTTATACTCTTGAGTGTTGACTTGACTGACTTCACATTATAATTAATAGTTGATGAATGTTTGCTAACTTTCAGGGTAAACAATATATCATATAGGTATATTAAAAGCACTATCTTTAGAAATTCCAAACAAACCTCTCAATTAGGGGATGGTTTTAAACCTATGAAAATATATGATGATCATAAAGAATTAACAAATAAAAAGTTGACATTTGTGCTGAGCCACTGTAGTCACCTTTAGTTGGTAGCTAATTAAATCTTCATATTATCATCACATTGTTCTAGTGGCCATAAACTTCATCATCTTATAATATTGATCCTCAAATTCATAAAATCTGAAAAGGGTTTTGTTGAAATTGTTTTTTATAAAATTTAAAATCTGGAGATATGAGCAATATTGTTTCAATTGTTTTTCTGTTGTTTTTTTTTCAAGTTTCTTTAACTGAACAAACATGTAACTTTGGTTAAAATATAACATTTTGAACTTTTAGGTGTTTTTTTTTGTCTCGGTGTCTGACCTATTGTATTATGTTGTTTGATGTTGCATGCAGGCCCATTCAGTAGCAAATGTTACTGCTTTGTACTCTTGTAGCCATTTTCATTTGAATACTACTTTATAATTTGTATAAAATTAATAATTGTGTATGTAAAATATTATTATAAAATTAAATCATCTCATTGCTTTACTGGTAAATAAAGTTTGGTTAAGAATTTACATTTTATTTATTTATATGATTTTCTATGGACATTTTTTTTGTAAAAAAAAATGTCTTTCTAATATTTTAAGCAGGTAAAAAAAATTACATCCAAGTTCAAATAACTACCTTGATAATTTAATACAACTTTCAAAGTTGCATGTTATATTAGCAGTAATGCAACTTTTACATACATCTGTGGAGATAAAAATTATTAACATAATGGTTTAGAAAAAAACATACCCACAATGAGTGTTCATCATACAAGCCATAGCCCTTTTTATTTCACAAACGTTGTTTCATTGCTGCCTCAACATACAGAAGCCATAAGTTTATCTAATATTTAAATGCTTTGCACCGCTAGGCACCACTTCCCCACACACTCAAGGATACAAAAATTAACAAGAATTACTGGTTCAAAACCATCCTTGTTTAAAGTTGATCATCTTGGCAATAGCCCCCTTAAAGTTCCACTTTAAAACACCCAATACAAAATCAAACTCGGTATTATAAGTCAACACGTATATAAAATTGAAGTTATGAAGTGGAACTATACCACTCTGTAAAACATCTAGTGTCTCCTTAAAGAGGAACTTGGCTCTTTCTAAAATGAAATGCATAAAAAACAATATTGAGAGCTATAATCAAAAAGTACCAGAAGAAGAATAGTGAAATTTTAGAACAACACAAGCCTTAACTCATAAATACTGTATGCAAAGCTTCCCCTTAACAAAACTAAGTTGAACAATATAACAATGGTTAAATATTTGAGTTAATAATTTTATGAGTAAATTGCTGCAACCAAGTACACTACATACACAATTTGAAAGTGTCTTATAACATTTTAATTTGAGCAACCTTAAGATCTCTCTGTCCAAGCAGCATTTCAAAGATGAAACTATTAAACTTATATAATGAGAATATTAAGCACATAATAAAGCCTGATCCTAATCAGGAATTCATATTTCATCTGATGAGATTAGCAACTTGTACGACAACAAATACATATTAAACACTCAGAAGAACTTAGGAGTCGACTACAAAAATAGTTTCCCTAGTCCAATCAGCATATGAAGGGTGCTGGGCACTCTTAAAGGTTAACCGAACCAGTTGCCACAGCTGGCATACTGATTCCCACTAAAAATATGCTTAGCAAAACTAATGCTAAAATAATTGTAAAATACATAACAAACAAATAGATCGCCAAGCTAGGCTGCAAATCCCTCTTGTATCCAACTCCGGTATTTGGTACAAAAGCAAACATGACTAAACTAAGTAATATGGACCACAAAGTAGCTCCTAAACTAATTTACATATTAGGTCGTTACACGACAATCTGTAAAAATCATGATTAACTTTAAATACACCATAGTACAGAAGAAATAAACACAATACTTATACAGTAAAAATACCCATCCGGGATTCAGAACAAGACCATTTAAAAGTAGTTACAGGCTTCTAGAATGACCTAATTAGTCATCACAGAGACAAACTATAGAAATAATTGGTGTTTGTATTACATTAACTCCTCTCCTATCTGTGTTGTGCGGGCGTCAAGGTCAGATCCACCATGTTGTGATACTTGGGGTATCGGGCAACAGAAAAAGTACGCCCTCCTTCCACGCAGCTGAAGTGAATGTGTATATGATTGTGTTACAACTTATTTGATCACACCTCTACATGTACGCTGAAACTAGCAGTGGATGGATGGGGGCTGGATATAGCTTTAGTCTCTTATGGAAGTGATGATCAAGGCGTTGGTCATTAATGCGCGCAGACACGCGAGCCTCAGGTGGTTAACATACGAAGTTTAAACTTTGAAGTTAGATTGTTCAAACTGAACAACTTGTTGGTTGAAGATGGACACACCCGGCCAAGCAGGAGAACAATGTTTGTAGGCTGGTAAGTCAAAAACAAATTCATATGGTGTTAGAATGAATGTTATGTTTCAGTGTTCATATGAATATATTGGGTTTCTAGGTGAAGGGATAAAATGTGACTAGCCCGTCACAGGTTTATGTAAAGGAGAAGGACGAGTTTGAAGAAGGTCTGTTAAAACATCTGGGAAGGCAGAGGTCGGCGGTAATCATGAGGGACTTAAATTCACATGTTGGAACAGAGACGAGGTTATGCAGAAGTACTTAGACCAGGTGGCTGGGAAAGCAGGAAATAGGGAATGTGAGAGATCGCTGGAGATGTGGAAAAGCTATGGGCTGATGGTGGGGAACTCGTGGTTTAAGAAAAGGGAAAGCCACATTGTGATCTGGTACAATGCTGATTGGTCAAGGATGTCGATTATGAACTATATCAATTTGTGAGCCCCGTTGACAGCTGTTAAGACGCCTTCCCCCATAATCAAAAATAATCTTTTGCTGGAACCCTTTTCCACAAAAATGTAACTATTGTAGATAGTTGTTTATGTTTGAACAGATACATTTTGAAGCATTTTCCACAACTTAATCCTATAACATACTCCATATAGGTTTATAAGAGTGACATATTATATACCATAATATAATAAGCAAGACATTTAGGTCAAAAAGTATTAAATAAACAAACATAAACATTTGGTTTATAAACATACAGTTTTAATTCCAGAAAATCAAAATGTTATTTGTATATGTACAATTGAAATTAAAAATCAAAGCAACTGATTAAAATAGAATTCAAACTTTAATAACACTTAATAGAAAAAGTATAAGTGTTCATCTTGAAATACACACATCAATTACTTATTTTACATTTTTCTTGCTTTCATCATGGAGAATGTATCAGTTACATTACTGAAGTGAATCCTTGAAGCAAGACGGTGTTCAATGTCCAATACAGCCAGCGAGTTAAGTTGTTCTTGGCTCATAGATGAGCGTTGCCATGTCTTGAATATGTTTCCAAGCTTACTAAATGCTCTTTCTGCTGATGAAACTGTTACTGGAATAGTACCAAAATTTCTGAGGGCAATACAAACGTTCATAAAAACTGGTTCCAATTGTTTTTGATAGATTGACTTGAGTAATTGTTACGGTATATTTTGAGAATTTGGCTGAAACACTGTGTTAGAAATATGTTTCAGATGCAAAATTTCATCACAAAAGTTCACTGATAAATCGTTTTTGTAAGTGCTAACTAGTTTTTTTAGCCTTACATTTCAAATCACTTTCCTACAACGAGTTGAATTTAAGAATCGAACTGAAAAGTTCAGTTAGTGAATTGGTTGCTTCAAATCTTGTTTTGAGGTAATATAAAATAAAATCGAAAGCTCTATAAACTATGGCAGTTTTAAAATCTTCTTCAGTATTAACTAGGGTTTCTGATGAAGAAGAAAGACGGCTTCTTGTTTTCGGTTAACGAAGATGGTATTGTCATTGTTTGCGCTACTAAGCGTGACTCGTTGATAATTTCTGCTCACGAGTCTCTTGAGTCACTGCATGTCCTCTTTTAAGTCATTTATCAGTTTGACCTCGATATCCAGAGAAATCTTTTGAGACTGAATTATTACACTTCTTTCATTAATGCATCCCAACACATTAAACCAAAAGACTGCCATACAGAAGCCTTGAAAAGAAGAAAAATATTTCTTTAGACCTAAAACTTTGTTAACGCTTTTGGTTATAGGCTTGACTTCAACTCGCTTAATACTCGCTTCAACGCCTTTAATACTCCTGGATAGTGCTTTACGACTGGAACCATGGCCTCAAATCGTTCATACCATCTTGTTTGTGATTGCATGTTTAGGAAAAGTGGCACTTCAGTTGTCAAAATATTCCATCTTGCTGAACTATGTGAAAAAAAAGGAGTACATTGTTTCCAAATTTCCAAATAAATTCATGAGTTCTAGGCACATTTAAGTAGCATTAACTCCTATTTTGTCTAAGGAGTGAGTTCCACCACATGGAGAATAAAATGCTACATTTTTTTTTTTACTCCTTTGACTTTGCCACCCATATTTGACCCTCTGTCCTACCCTTGAGCCCTACAGTCCTCAAGAGGGATATTATTTTCTGATAAAATAGTTACAATTTCATTTGAAATATCTTCTCCAGCTTTTTAGTTAAAGTTTAGAAACGTATCAAATCTTTCTTTTATTTCTAATTGCTTTGTGTCTTTGCTATGAGTGACATATCTCAAAATAAATACATTATGTTCTTGATGCGACACATCAGGAGTTGCATCAACGATCAACCCATAGTAAATCGCTTCTTGTCTTTTTTCAAGTATAACTTTTAAACACATTTGCACCGCAAAGTGAAATGAACTCATTCTGACTCATTCAAGATAAGTAGTAAGCTTGACCTTTCATGTTTTTTCCTTATAATTGAAGAGATTTTACTTTAGCCAAGTGCTCTTTTGTAATCTCATCGTATTTTCCTATTAACTCCAAGGTTCCGAGAAAGTTTATATTATTTACTTCACCAATCGATGTATTATCCCCTTGGAAAGGCAACCCCTTGATGCTAGAAACAGTGTTACATCCAAAAGTATTTGTAAAATTATCTTTCATTTTTCTGCTTCATTTAACATTTGTTTTTGAAGACCACTATCAATATCTTTGGAATTAATTGACTGTTGGAGGGATTTCCATTTACAATAGCACTTTCGATGCTCAGCGCTGTTTTCATGTTCGGGAAGTTTGTTATACATTTCCCACGCTAATTTAGCCAGAGAAAACCCTCTGTTTGCCAATTTGCTTTGTTTTGGGGCAGTAGCAGAGTACATGCAAGACAATGAAGCGAATGTTTTGAAGAGCTCAAGATTAACCAATCTCTGGGGTACTGCTCTAGATTGTTTGCAGACTTAGAATTGAGAAGAAATTCAGGGAACAGTTTCACTGTTTTGCCCCTTGGGAATGTCTTAACCTGCTTAAATAATTCCTCAACTTTGATATTATTCTGAGAGACAATATTCTGTTGGTTAATGTCATTAATTATTTCTGTCCATGTACCTGGATTGGTAAAATCTAAGACTTTGTTATCATTGTTACAAATCTCACCAGGCCCGTCGTTGTCACTTTGACAAATATTATTCTTATTTACAGAGTCTAAAATTTTTCCTACCTGTCTTACCTGTATCATCATTAGTTTTGGTTAGTTCACTTGATACCATCAACGTATCAGAATCATTTGTCTTACACGAAGGTAAACTTTCACTTTCAATATTTCCATCTTAAACAGAGAAAGGTTGGTAATCACTGTCGTCACTCGGTTTTAAAAAACAACTTTGTAATACTCTGCCGCTCTACAGCATCTGTTGCTTCTTTAATTACTTTCAACTTTCGTTTTTGAGCTTCAGATTTATGCTTGAAACTACTCGTAGACATAACTAAACTAACTTTAAAATACAATAATAATAGTAATAATAATAAACTTTCAAACTTAGGACTTAAAAATAATGCAATTAATAACTGAAATAAAAAAACTAGTAGCCCACTGCTTAATGTAAAAAACAATCTCACACAAACTGACAAATAAAGCACGCCTCACCTGTCACTGGACACTGAGTGATTCATCATAACTTATATGTCACGCGAGTATCTGAACAGTGTATGAGGGACGGAAGGAGGTGAGAGGGAGACTAAAATTAGCAACATTGACCTTGAGCCGTGACTGGGGGTGAGGGCCCGTTGCGTGTCAAATATACTACTGTACACACTACTGTACTATCATTGTTAGTCTACAACTACTTATTTAGTTGTTTTAGTTAAGGGATTTTTACATTTTAATTTGACATGTGAAAAAATGTATTCAACATCGTCGCTAGTATTATAAATTTTGTTTTTTGATCACTTTTTTTTACTGCTTTGCGGGCCCCCCTGACTCATGGGCCCCGTTACCATGGCAATGACATCACCGCCTATGTGGGGGCCCTGTACTATATGCTTGTGGACAAAATGGTATGGAAAAACATCATGGATATAAAGGTAAGTTCATCATAGGCCGTAGACAGTGACCTTCAGTTGTTGATGACAAATCTGAAAGTAAAGAAGGAAAAGAGGGCTGTTGAGAACCAGAAAAGAGGTATAAGGGTATGCAAATTGAAAGAGGAAGACTTTAGAAAGGAGTTCCAGAAGAGAGTACAGGGCAATGTATTAAGGGATGTGCTGGAGACAGGAGAATAGGAATGGAGAAGATTCAGAAGGTTAATGGTGGAGTCAGTGGAGGAAGTCTGTGGGTGGACAAGCAACAAGAGGAATTTGAAGGAAATACATTGGTAGAATGAGGGAGTGATAGAGGCAGAACAAACGATTGCAATCATAAAATAATAGATTTTTAAAAGTAGACATGAATGTATGAATCTGTGTATTTTGGTACAAACAAACTAGAATATTGCTCTATTGTGCCACCAGGACCCAAATGGTCAAGTGTAGCTAAGTGTTCTGGGCTTTTTTTTCTTTTTAGCGCTCGATACATTCCAGAAACGCTATTCAAACAAATACAGCTGATAAATTCATCTCCTCCCACTAGTTCTCTGAGTAAACCACAACTATATGCTAATTGTTCAGCTTAGTTAAAGAGTCTTCTAAAAATTCAGAAATCCACTTTACACTTTCTTCTTTTAAGAATAGAAAGAAAGCTTCAATGTCCCTCCTAACCGATTTGATGGAAGCTGGAGGAACAGTCTTCAGGTTTATGTTTTACACGGTACGATTTCGAACCTCGCTTCCTTGGCAGTGCGCTGCCGCTGCCAAAGTTGCGCGCTGCCATGGCGGCGAAGATCACCACCGCTCCAATGCATTTTGTAGGAATACTATTCGAGCTCCACCGCCGCTGCCTGTGCAGCGCTACCAGTGCAGCGCCGCGTATGCAGCGGCGCCACCCAGCCGCGCCAGGAGCAGTCTGGCAGCGTGCAGCCAAGCCGCTGTAGCAGGAGATAAGTTGTGCGTTCAAAAAATGTCTCTTTCCCTGTCGGAAGATGACAAGCTCGGGGAGTTTGTGTCAAAATATCCAGTTTTATATGATGCCAGTGTAGCTGGTTATAAAGACGCAGTAATGCTAGAAAATATTTGGAAGGAGATTGGATTAAAATTAAACAAATCTGGTAAGTATTTAAACATTATATTGCTTAATTCACCTATAAACATATACTCATACATATAAAATATCCACACACAATTAGGGCAATGTTTAATTTCTTTACGACTTTTGTGATGTATTTTTGAACATACATTTTTTCGTGTATACCTAAACATACATTTTAATTTATTTTTAAATAAAAATACTTACGCTAACTAGTTCTATTTACTACATTTTCCTGCCAAGGTACTTTTCCAACGGGACTTGAGAAAAATTACTTGAATTTGTCCCTAACTTCAAAGCCACAAGCGTTTGCGTATCCACCGCTTCGATCAAATGGTATATTTTTTGACGGGAGTGAAATTTTATGATATGTGACGTTAGGGGAGTGTCATTGTTTTTCAAGACATCCATCACGTAATAAAATAAAGTAAATTATGACAACATGCAACTGAAATGAGACAATCACATGTTTGAGGAGTACAAGAAATGGGTGTGTAAAATACCCTAAAAACCTGGCAAAGGATTGCAAATGCATTTTCAGTAACTCTTCTTGCTCGACATAAGCGATAATTGAAAACAGATTTCATTAAACAGTTCTTGGCGTCATTTTTGGAATAAGGTTTCATCATAAATGTGTCCAAAC
>CABFVX010009315.1:0-19038 GCA_902151425.1 Timema shepardi
TCTGTAACAAGGAAAACATTCGAAACAGTAAGGTTTACTATCGTTCAGCAGCAAGGTGAATGAATATGAATACTTTTCATTCGAATTATTTTTAAACTATCAAATTATTCGATAGTGCCCATCACTAGTTTTAGGTGTCAGACGGTGGTTGGCAGCCATGACAGTTTCTGTATCACAAAGTGTTAGACGTACCTATTTATTTTAAACCTCTCCTGTATATTATGCCCACACGCGTGGAAGGAAGCTCAACGTTGATGCGCATCTGCCTCCGGGAGGTCGCCCACGGCGTCCATCCGTGAGCTGACATCACCGCTCATGGCTTCAATTAAAACTCTCCGACTTGATGATGACAAACGTTCATCGCGTCAACGCGGTCATCTCACAGGCCCTCATGTGCCTCGTAAATAGCCACTATGGACGATGATTGCACTTACGTCGGACATGTCTAATCTATGACGGTCCTATTCATGATTCTGTGTCGGACCTTTCGTTGAAAAAACAGTATGTACAAGGCGACCCGATTACCATCGTGGTCTAGTGGTCAGTGTCCCTCCCTGGTTATTGATCTAGAAGTCCCGGATTCGGTTCTCGGTGGTACTATAGGTATTTTTCCTGAAAGGAAAACTGTTTCTATGGTCACCATAACATGGTTCATTAATCTTAATTTAGGTTTAACATTTATACTGGCGCCACACCTTTATAATCATTGTCATTCTTTTTGATTTTGTTTGGTAAAAGTGACCAACGAGTTTGAAAAAAACCGTACAGATCTAGGTTAAGAAGTGCTGCAATTAAAGGGGGGTGGAGGGCGTGGATGGGTCCTCCTTCTGCCGATTAAAATAAGTTCACTCTCCCAATTAAAATAAGCTCGCCCTCTCTCTTGGAGTAAGTTCACCTCTCTCTAGATTTCATTCCCCTCTGATGGCCGATAATATATCAATGACAGTGATTTTTCACAGATACACATTAATCACTGTCACCCCTAGTGACTAGAACTAAAAAGTATCAGCACCTATGTTTTACAATACGCTCGCCAGATGGCGATCGCTGACCACTCTGGATTGTGAAAGCGGTGAGCGTGAGTGATAAAATATTATTTGGTGATATGGTGACTCACAAGTGTCACAGGTAGTCAGTAGATATATCGTTCTCTTTTCCAAAATTTACACTTTTTAGTGTTCAATTTTGATAGTCGATCTGGGTTTATATTTACAATATTAAACTCATTAAGTATACATCTAATGAATCTTAAATATAATCTAATATACTGAACACAGATCATAAATTACCTTACATATTTTCATTGTTTGGGTGAATTTTACGTGGGACTTGTATCATCCCTCTTGAAGTTCCAGTGGCTCCGTGCTCGAGGTAGTTCCGCCGTGGGCCTCTACTATTGTCAGATAAAGTTAGGAATCTGGTCGTTGTTGAAAGGGGTCGTAACATAGTTAAATTTTTGTTTCTATTCTGCCCCTTCCCATAATTATTAAAGGCACTTAAGAAGTTTATACAAAGCTATAACCTCAAAATGCATTGCAACCACACCCTAAACACGCCAAGACCCCTATAATTAAATAGATTTTCATTTAAATATATACTCAAAAAGAAGGCTTCTTTCTTCATTCTGATCTTAACCTTACAGACGACTTTTACGAGTGTGAAACGACTAATTTTCATCTCGGGACTGGGAACTTTCCTTAATTTTCTGTGAAGTTCATGTTGATTATTTTAAATTTTAATGCTGTAGAATTTTGATTTTTGAGCTACCGTATTGCAAGAACGCATAATGCATTGCTTCGGTCTACAGAAGTTATCTAACCAATCTATTTGTTATTCACAAATTACAATTACATCGTTCCGTTGGTTTGGCGACACATCTGACGACTGTTAATTTTTAGTTTAGCGACAATCTAGCGACTTTCTGGTACTAATCTAGCTATAGCACTTATATGGTCGTTGGCAACACTGCTAGTAGAGAGGATAACGTAGATTAATTTATGTCATACTGACTGAAGAATCTTGACCAGTCAGTCTACTGTCACACGAAACCACTCAAAGCAATGTTCTCTATCACAGGTCTCCAATGACGTCAGAAGGGCTGAGAACAGTTCCTTGGAACTATTGTCAGCGGTTGTCTACTGCACCACTCAAAAAAGCAAGGATCTTCAGAGAGGTCATGCCAGTCAATACGTTTAGCAATTTTTCAGCTATAGTTTTTTTCAAACAGTTTAAAGATATTTCATAACTTGTGAATGTGGGGAATGCCAGGCCTCCACCGTGGTTCGGATTCCACGTTAAACTGTAGATCCTCCATTTCATCTCACAATTACATATTAGCGTAAGAGCGTATAACCCGAACGGGTAGTAAGACGCGGTGATAATAATATAATAATAATAAAATATATTTATTTCAGCATTGGTTGCGATAGAAAAAAAATAGAATGTTTGGTTGACATTTTCTTAAGTAGTAGTATAAAGTCATAAATTAAAATGTTTACATTCTTTATTTTGACCCACGTAGCCAAACTTGTTTACATACATTATTCCGATACACGTGGTGTAAAGGTTCAACTATAGATCCCTTTATTTTTGGCCCAATAGTCCACAATTCCACGTGTTTGACTAACAAACTGGAAGACAAAGACTTAGATCCCACATTTTGATCAACTAAATTAAAGACAAACTTCAGAATCTCATATGAATTATCAACACGCGTACCCTTTCCTTAAAGAGAACCTTATAGATCTCACATATAGGGCCTACACCCTCTTCTATATCTCACATATAGGGCCTACACCCACTTCTATATCTCACATAAAGGGCCTACACCCACTGTATCTCACATATAGGGCCTACACCAACAGGACATTATAAACATCCCATTAGTATCCACGGCTGAGTGGCTATAGGTGATTAGTACAGCAGACTGTTGAGTGAAAGCACCGGGTTTAATCCAAACTTGGCTAAGTGGAAAGTGTTTTATTTCCATTGTGGTGTACGTCTTCTGACGAATGATAGTTTATTTCCTTAAAACAAACTACAATCTAGTTAAGTATTGGTTAGTCTTAATGATGGCCAAAGGGTTGATGGCCAAAGAGTATTGGGGTTCATTTAGTAGGACTCGTAGTAGAGTGAATATTAACCAGAAACTCAAAAACAGCACAAATATAAAACTACTAGACACTAAGAAAGGCAGTATTTTTACATTTAAACTTATCAGAATCAGAGACCACCGATTTTGTAAGTAAATTTTAAAAAACACATTCCTAGCAGGTGAACTCAACTGAAATAGCTGACTTGAAATGAAATGCCTTCCAATCTGCTACTTTTCTCTAACGATCAAATTTTCACAACACATATAAGAAACTGAGTCCTCTGTCCCTGAGGGCTCAACAAATCACCTATACAGGCCATTGAAGGGCAATCAACAATGAAGTTCAAAAATATTAAGAGCTTAAGGGTGATTTAACTTGTCGAAACAAAGATATATACATACTTCAGTAACTCCACGGCGCGGCGTGTAATTACACAGGGAATAAAACTTTTGATGGATTGACACATTTCTATAAAATCGTAAGTTTACTGGATATTTTTTACTAAGTATTTATACCCTCAGCCACCCAGTTCTAAAAAGTTAATATCACCAATTTTATATTTCGCCAAATTTGCAGAATTTTTTGTAAAAAAATAATATAGTATGTGCTCTACAAAGAGGGAGATGAGAGGGGCTCAAAGAAGTGAGATGTCAAAGGTCATTGCGCCCAAATGCCTTTAGACGGTAGGTGAATGTAAAGATGATAGATGGGAACAACTTCAGTTTAATCCATACAAAGGACAACCTCGATGGTCTTGGGGTAAAGTGCTCGCCTCGGGAGACTCGATGTTCGTGGGTTCAAACCCAGCCGGGGTCGACCCTTTTTCTTGAGAAATACAAATCCATAGCACAACATCCTTTGGAGGTGAAGTAAATCCGTCAGCCCCATGTTGATTGCGGCGTGTAAAAAAATCTCGGAAGGTGTGGGGAAATACCCTTCCCGGTAAAATGGTAGGCTCTTTCGATCTTGATCATAGAAATTCTCGTGTATTGATAAAAATCAGTCGGTAACAAAAGTGCATGTTAAATACCTCACATAGATGGCAGCGAAAATTCAAAAGACATAGACATTATCAAATGCATTCCAATAAAATTATAACAGCGATTCCATAGCGACTACAGAGTTTGGTTGTTAAATGCAAAAGTGTCACTAACATCGTAGTTCCCAAATTTCCTATAAACCTTATATTTCCAATAACAAAACATTAAATAAAACATCCCCTTCCCATGTGATCTGAAATTATCACGGGAAAATGTTCATATATAGCGGGTGCAAACCGTAACACTAACTAAAGAGTAAGACGCATGAGCTGACCCTACAGTATATGAACCTTGGAGAACAATGCCACCCACGAACGTGACTTGTGGTGTTGGATGTATCGCTGCACTTCCAGCGAACAAAGATACTGCGACATGCAGACATATTTGTTCCGGCAGATAACACACTGGGGAAAGGGAATGAGCCCAGAGCATGGGTCTAGGAGGGCAAGATTCAGACGTGTGTTGGAGGCAAGACCTGGGGGCCTGCACGTTGTTTCCACATGTACGAGTCACGACTATGAGGTCTGCAGGGTTTTGCCACACGAACGAGTCACGACTATGAGATCTTCATGGTGTTGCCACATGCAAGAGTCACGACTATGAGGTCTGCAGGGTGTTTCCACATGTACGAGTCACGACTATGAGGTCTGCAGGGTGTTTCCACACGAACGAGTCACGACTATGAGGTCTGCAGGGTGTTTCCACATGTACGAGTCACGACTATGAGGTCTGCAGGGTGTTTCCACACGAGCGAGTCACGACTATGAGATCTGCACGTTGTTTCCACATGTACGAGTCACGACTATGAGGTCTGCAGGGTGTTTCCACACGAACGAGTCACGACTATGAGATCTTCATGGTGTTTTCACATGCTCGAGTCCCGACTATGGGATCTGCAGGGTGTTTTCACATGCACGAGTCCCGACTATGAGGTCTGCAGGGTGTTGTCACAATATGAGGCACAATACGGGTTCTGTAACTCGTTACTACAACCAAAATAAACGACTTGGTGCCCTGCAGTTTGTTACTACACTCTCAAAAGCCAACTTGATGTCCTGCATGTTGCTGCCCCAATCTAGTGGTATACAAGTTGTTTCCACATTTGCTGGTTACTAGTTTACTAAGCCCATGGTAAGCTCTTGAGCTAGTAATAGCTATCAGCAAACCAAGAAAACGTGTTCGTAATGCTGTGGCTGTGTTTCATTGAGCCCGTCTTACCTTGTGGATAACATTTTACTACCCGCAAGGTCTAACGCGCTAATCTAGCAGTAAACTAGATTACCGATGACGGTGAGATTGAGATTCGAATCTTGGTAGGGTGTACTGAGGGTGGTTTTTTCAAAATATGGATTTCCATTCTCCCTCCACGCGAATGCTGGTACAATTCATATAAATATAGCCTTCCTTATATTTAAAACATTAACGTAATTATTACTTAAGTGTATAACCCGGACGGCTAGTAAGACTCGGCGCTAAAAACATATATTTTGTAATACAGATACACCCAAGCATCCCATTGCGAAACTTTTTTTTTTTAGCTGGGAAGGAAGGAGTTAAAATGAGATGACTCCAATTTTACAATGCTTCAATCTTGGAAATCGAAGCACCTATTGTGTAGATCCGAGGTGGGCAACCCCGTCGCCAATCGGCACAGGTGGTGTATTGGCCGTAAAAGAGTTACGAATATGAATGTGCAAGTTCTCACAGTAAAATAAACTTTTTCCCTGACAGCGTATGCTGGTTGTAACATGTAGCAAAAGGATTTCCAAATTTCGCATTTGACTGCCTTAGATTTTCGATAAAAGCCATTTTCATCATTTGCGTCTCAGGCAGATGTAATTGAGTAATCAAAGTGTACATCTCTTTAATAAACTTATTCGAACAGTTTATGTTTTAAATATTCTATTTAGCAAACATATTTCTCAATTTTTACATAGTGTGACAAATTTTACTTCTCATTTGTCACACTTGTGGCTAAATTTTTAAAAATGTTGCCCAACTCTGGTGAAGATGGTGCGTAGATCTAGAAAATATAACAAAAATAATGTATGTCAACATTGTCAAAATGTAACTCTCATTAATATTTTATAGAAAGATCTGTCAAAAGTGACAGATTTAACGTGTGACTTTATTTAAGTATATTGAGAAAAATTAATAAACAAAAACTAAAACATGTTAAAAGGTTCTCTAGTTACTACCTAATTAATTACTAATTATTTTCCGGAAAAAACAACAAACTATATTTTATTTCAGTGCATTCAGTTATTTCCTTATCGGGTTTTATATTTTAAATAATATGATTCCAAATTAATAACAAAATCAGAAAAACCTGATATTTTCCATAAGAAATTTTCAAACCAGATACCTCTAACACATCTCAAACTTTTTTTTAAATCGTTTTCTGCAGGCCGAACACACTCAGTAAACCCGAACTTGATCCGACCCCCGATCTCCCTGCCATCGACATTCCAGTCTTTTGTGATCGAGTGACAAGAGTCTTAGAGCATTCGGCCACCTAGACAGGTTTAAGGGCCAGTTTCATAGCCAAGTTTAGTACGCCTCAAGTGCTGTGCTACACTAAGTACATGAAGACACCTATAGTAGCCCCGTGGCTTCTTTGGAGCTGACTGACAGCTCACAGCTGACTTCTGACAGTCAACATTTAGGTATATACCTAAATTTTGACTGTAAGAAGTGACAGCTGCTAAACACATGTTTTTGCAGATCATATGGTTCAGCGTAGGGATACATAATTTGGTCTGGTAACTTTTTAAAGCCGTCAGCTGTGAGCTGTCAGTCAGCACCAAAGAAGTCATAGGGCTTATGTACCTAAACTCGAATGGAATGGGCCGTTCTCTCATAGGAAACTGGCCCATTCCATTCGAGTTTAGGTAGGTGTCGTCTTGTACTTAGTGTAGCGCCGCACTTGAGGCGTACTAAATTTGACTATGAAACTGGCCCTAAGTCAGTATTGAACCTGATTAATGAACTGAAGCCCCTGGGTTCATTTCCGAGCAGTACTTACTGTATATCTTATCAACGTGAAAATGGGATCGTCCCCTCTCAACAGATGTTAACTTTTCGACAGGTGATATGACGGAAGTGTTGATCCTATAATTAAATATGATAATAGTTAGCTAACTGGCACTAAGGCTATTGCCTACTACACAACATACAATATCATGCTATGACGCAAAAGCAAGTTTAACAGTACCTTTTATTATTCATTTCCTAGGTGTGATGTGGCTTTGAATGTATAATGATCAACACTTGCATTACATAACTCGACCCACTTAGTTACTGCACTCCATCTATTCTATCCTATGCTCCTACCCACCATACAACTAACTTGATTAGTGAACTGAATGTATCTTCCTAACCACATTATCATTCATTTACAAGTCTAATAGAAGCCAGCTCACATTACAAATGACCCAAGTAGACAGTGTTAGATTCAACCACAACATAATATGGCAGAATGTATTTTCACACATGAACCAAATATTCTGCATCACCTAGATTCTAGAGGCCACCACAACATCATGGTTGATGTAGGAGATACATGTTCCATTCTCCCAGGTAAACATTAGTTGATGCAAGAAAGACAGTTTCTAACCTACAGATAAATATTCGGTTAAAGCTTATGTAAGAAAGATACTTTCAAACTCTCAACTAAATATTATATAATGTTACAGAGAAACTTACTAGCTTCCAAACAAATATTAGGTGAAGTAAGAGAAATACTGACTAGCTTCCAGATAAATATTAGCTGACGTAAGAGAAATACTGACTAGCTTCCAGATAAATATTAGGTGAAGTAAGAGAAATACTGACTAGCTTCCAGATAAATATTAGCTGACGTAAGAGAGCTAATGACTAGCTTCCAGATAAATATTGACTGACGTAAGAGAGCTAATGACTAGCTTCCAAACAAATACTAGGTGAAGTAAGAGAAATACTGACTAGCTTCCAAACAAATATTAGGTGAAGTAAGAGAAATACTGACTAGCTTCCAGATAAATATTAGCTGATGTATGAGAGATACTTTCTTCCCTACAGATAAACACTAGGTGCTGAGAGAAAGGCACTTTACAACCTCAAGTTAAACATCAGGCAGTGCGAGAAAAGTACATAATAACCTCAAGTAGGTTGTAGTAGCAATGCTTGTAGAAAGCAATAGCTTTATGTTTATTTTTAAAGTGATTTCAAATATTATAATAAGGTGAGAAATTAAAATAGAGAGAGAAGTAGTTAAAATGATAAAATGTGTTAATCTATTTTTAGATTCCTTTTGGTTATCTAGCTTGAGAGTTTTCTGTAGCAGTCGAGTGTTTAGGTGAGTGGTGCACTTCCAAAATACCCGCCAGGCTTGTTGAATCTCATCCGTAGTCATTATATAAGCAATATATAAAAATTATATCACACACGTGGGCTTAACTTCGCGTTCGTTTGGTTTGTCGATTATGAAGTCAGGATTCAAATTACAACAGGGGATACTGGGGATGATTTCCCCAAAACGGTTTCTCTATTCTCCCTCCACGCAAATAAAGGTACACTTTCGTTAAATTATGCCTAAACGACAAGCGTAATTGTATGCTGATTTCCCGGATGGGCGATTTTTTTTTAGCACCACGTCTTATTAACTGTTCGGGTTATACGCATTATGCGCTAGCTACTCTATTATGTTAAGGTTGAGGAAGGGTAAATTTAGAGGAAATGTACTCACATTTACGTGAAATGAGAGTGGAAAACCATTTAGTAAAAACTACTCTCAGTATACCCGACCGGGATTCAAAGCCCGATCTCCGTCATCGGCAGTCTAGTCTATTGCGAGAGTGACGCCTTAGACCATTCGGTCACTGAAGCAGGTTTTAGTGTGAATAATAGTTTTAAAATCTATTATATGAACACTTGTAGATTATCGAAGGGTCGCGATGGTTTCAAAGACAAACAGTGGGCTCAAACCCACGCGCTTGCTAACCACGAGTTACAACGCTCTATCCATTCAAATCCACATCAGAAGAATCCCTAGCTAGACTTGTTCATCAGATCAGCAGGGCGGTGTGATCAGTGATGCAAAGAGTCACCGGTTCAGTCCACGAGACAGGCAGACGCCCTTGCTAGTGGATGCCTCTACGAATAAGATGTTAAATGGACCGTAATTCCATTTCTAGAAGTTGCATTATTTTGTCAAGGGCGCTTTATTTTTACTGAAAGCGATCTTCATCTATTCAAAAAGTGTAGTTACAATTTTAACCATAAGGTGAATTGTATAAGCTGCGACCGTGGCTAGATTCACGCGGCTACGGCCGCAACAGACCATAGCGACAGTCGCCTGAGGTGTTTTCCAAGACGCGACTCTAGCCGCAGTCGCCAGTCGATTTCAAGATGGATGAGAGCACAGGTGATCCAAGTGACAGAATCTTTTGGGATATTTTGAAGAAGGAAGAAGATTATGACGAAATAATTTTCATGTGGTTGTACAGCAGTAGTAAAATACAGGAGGTGAACACATGTATGCATGTTCTTGTACTTCGGATGTTTTAAATCGTATACGCTTAGATGTTGAGATATTGACTAAACACAGTGCCACATCCTACAAGTGGGTCATTAGCACCACCAGTTTTTATTGTTTAAACTTTAAAAATATAGATTAACAAACAAAATTCCATAACAAATAAGCAATATCGCTAAAACTCTAGCACTATCGCTACAACTCTAGCACTGTCGTTGCGGCTCTAGTCGCAACCATGGCTCACTCCACCAGTGCTGCAACACGTGTCGCCATCGTCTCGTGTTGTGGACCTTTTATTGACTTATTATTAGTTTTTATCTTTGTAAGTGTTTTCTTTAGAAACAGTTTTTTTTGTCACTGTTGTAATTGTGTAGTTTTCAGTAATATAGATGACTTGGGATCATCATCCTTTCTAAATTACCTACCTCAATATTATTCTCTTGCTAATAAATAATTACTGAATTACATATATGTTAAGGGTATTTTATTCTGAAACATAACATCGATCAAGGTGACCTGGTGGTCTAGGGGTAAGGTGTCAAGAGTTCTGTGTTGGGGGTCCGGGGTTCAATCCGTGGTCCCGGCACAGATTTATCTGATTACCAAACCCTTCCTTCACCTCTGACAAGATGTGTATTAATCACAACTTGTGAATGTGGGGAATGCCAGGCCTCCACCGTGGTTCGGATTTCACGTCAAACTGTAGGTCCTCCATTTCATCTGACAATCACCCTACCATTACACATTAGCGTCAGTGCATATAACCCGAACAGGTAGTAAGACGCGGTGCTAACAATAACAATAATAATAAATACCAAACTCAAGTTGCGCATGCGCAAAGACTGCGCTTCCAGCTGCAATCGTAGGTAACTGTCGCACTTTAAATTGATTTATATTAGGGATATAAAATGCGTAATTTACCCGTATTTGTGAGTAGATGGGTTAAGACGTCAACCTCGTCTGGTCTGGTTTACCAGTAATGGGCAGGTCGGGGTTCAAAAACAAATTGTTTTCTCTAAATGGCTTTCAACACTTGCTCTAAAAACGTTCTAACATAATCGTATTTCCTTTATCGCTCTACTTTCGTCATCCCTACTCCATGAACATAGGTAAAATGTGTATTTTCCGAACGGAGAGTAAGAAATGGTGAAATTTGCATTAAAAATAATAAGATTAAGAGTTATTTGAAACATCCTATTCTATAGGTTTGGAACGGGGAGTATGTCTACAGATAGAGAACATGTTGAAAACCACATCTTGATATCTGGTCAAGATTCGAACCTCAATCCCCCATCATCAGCAATCAAATGTATTCAGCGAACCGGACGGACATTTAAGACCATATTGACACAGATGCAGGTAAAAGTCAAAAAGAAAAATTTAAGGGGTTTAATAAGTTTTTTAATTATTTTAAATTTCATGGAAGTATCTCGTGAGTAGTTAATTTTATGACGTGTATTTAATTAGTGGATACAATTGTTTATTTTACAGTGTAAAGTTATCTTATTAATAAATACATGTCATGTTTGTTGCAACTATACGTAAGCCTATATGCTCGAATTACTCGCAAGGCGTGGAGAGTGAATGGGGGGGATGGGAGAGATAAATCATTCATAAAGATTACCCTCATTGCATCCGAGCTAGGTTAGAGCCTCGAGCTTCCTTTATAAAGGAAAAACTAGGATTAGTAATGAAATGAAATTAATATACTCAATTTCAATTTAATTTATTTTATGAAGATTAGGAGGTAGATTACTACTAAAATGAGGCGTCTTGTTTGAGCTTTATTATCAAAGTTACAAGTGCTAAATAGCGTGAGACGGAATCTATAGTGCCCACTTCAGGGATGAGCTTTATCCATCAGTAGCGTGAGACGGAATCTATAGTGCCCACTTCAGGGATGAGTTTTATCCATCAGTAGCGTGAGACGCAATCTATAGTGCCCACTTCAGGGATGAGTTTTATCCATCAGTAGCGTGAGACGCAATCTATAGTACCCACTTCAGGAGATGATATTTATCCATCAGTAGCGTGAGACGGAATCTATAGTGCCCACTTCAGGGATGAGTTTTATCCATCAGTAGCGTGAGACGCAATCTATAGTACCCACTTCAGGAGATTATATTTATCCATCAGTAGCGTGAGACGCAATCTATAGTGCCCACTTCATGAGATGAGTTTTATCCATCAGTAGCGTGAGACGGAATCTATAGTGCCCACTTCATGAGATGAGTTTTATCCATCAGTAGCGTGAGACGCAATCTATAGGGCCCACTTCAGGAGATGAGATTTATCCATCAGTAGCATGAGACGTAATCTATAGTGCCCACTTCATGAGATGAGTTTTATCCATCAGTAGCGTGAGACGGAATCTATAGTGCCCACTTCACTAGATGATATTTATCCATCAGTAGCGTGAGACGGAATCTACAGTGCCCACTTCAGGAGATGATATTTATCCATCAGTAGCGTGAGACGCTAATCTATAGTGCCCACTTCACTAGATGAGCTTTATCCATCAGTAGCGTGAGACGGAATCTATAGTGCCCACTTCATGAGATGAGTTATTATCCATCAGTAGCGTGAGACGGAATATATAGTGCCCACTTCACTAGATGAGCTTTATCCATCAGTAGCGTGAGACGTAATCTATAGTGCCCACTTCATGAGATGTGTTTTATCCATCAGTAGCGTGAGACGGAATCTATAGTGCCCACTTCAGGAGATGATATTTATCCATCAGTAGCGTGAGACGCAATCTATAGTGCCCACTTCACTAGATGAGTTTTATCCATCAGTAGCGTGAGACGCAATCTATAGTGCCCACTTCATGAGATGAGTTTTATCCATCAGTAGCGTGAGACGGAATCTATAGTGCCCACTTCAGGAAATGAGTTTTATCCATCAGTAGCGTGAGACGGAATCTATAGTGCCCACTTCAGGAGATGAGATTTATCCTGACATTTTATCTGATTAAAACTAGACTAATTAATATGAAGCATATTTTTAAAGGCGGCAACGCACATTACTGCAGTCTTATGGGACGGCCAGACTGGACGAGCGAGTGACTAAAATATAAAATAGAACATATTAGTTGTAATGAGAGGTGGCCAGACTGGAGCGCGCGCGCTTGAAAGATAGAACTGGTTCTATTTTTCAAGCGTACACGCTCGACCCGGTACAATATAGTTTACAGGCGCTAGGAAATATTATTGTATGTTGGTTCATTGAGTGCTAGGAATACTTTTCATTTTAGCATTTTTAAACTTTCTATAGGCTTAGCACACTTGCTACTAATGGCCTAATTTAATTTGTAAGATCATAAACCATACCTATATATATAAAACTAATATGTTAAAATACTTCAATATTATCAAAGTAGGCCTTTACAAATAAGAACCACCATTAGCATGGATAGAGGATGGGAAAACCACAACAATAAATCACATGTCAAAAACCACCCTCAGTTCACTGAGCCAAGATTCGGAGCCTCCGCGTCAACAATTATCGAGAGCTATCTGCTAATCCCGCGCTCACCAGTTCGGCCACCCAGTCGCTTGCGCTCTTGTCAGTCAGGCCGTACCCTAACACTATCTATAAAGTGACGTTGACGTCACCACGTCTCATTGCCCAATAGGGTTATAGGTACACATGTATTTTAATAGGATATTAATAAAAATAACGAGGTAAAGCTGAGGAAGGTAGAGTTCAGAGGAAATTATAGTACATTCGCAAACCATAGGAAGATGCAGAAAATGTAAAAACTGTTAAAAGGAAAACATAATATAAAACAAATAGTTTGTTGTGAAAGTTTGACTTCTCAAAGTGACAACAAATCAATATATTATGGTTTAACAGATCTCAGGGTTTTTCGAATAGCAACACTGTCTTTTTCCACCACTCCTATGGCGAATGGACTATAAGTACATGACCACACAGATTAAGGATGATAATTCAGAGATTACTGCAAACAACACATCATTTGACAGGGTTAATTAGCTTACATATTTAGAAACCCTTTTAACTAGCAATAACGAAATTAGAGTGCAAATTAGTAAAATAATACAGTCGGTAAATAAATGCTACTACCCAGTCAGTAAGTTGTTGTCGTCTCGCCTGTCTTCAAGGAATGTAAATCTCAGAATATACAAAATAATAATTTTACAGTTTGTTCTTTGTGGGTGTGAAATATGGTATTTGACCTTAAATGACAAAAAAACAATTTAGGTTGTCCGAAAAGAAGATGCTTAGGAAGATATACGCTTCAAAAAAGATTAGGCTACTGGGGAGTGAATGAGGTTACATAATGATGAGTTACATACCCTATACACACTACAATACATAGAAAGGATGATCAAGTCTCGTAAATAACGGTGGACATGACATGCAGCGCGAATGGGAGAATCTAGAACCTTGTTCAGTATATTGACTGGCCAACCCAATGGAAAGAGACCATTCGAAAGACCTACATGCGGATGGGAGAATAACATTAGAATGGACCTGAATGAGATAGGGTGTAATGAAGTAGAATGGTTAGAACTAGCTCAAGATAGAGATATGATGTAATGAGGATTGGATAGAACTAGCTCAAAATAGGGAGAGTGTAATGAGGTTGGAAATAACTAGGCCTAGCTCAATATTGGGATAGGGTGTAAGAGATGGACTGGATAGAGCTAGCTCTAGTTAGGGATAGGTGGAGTACTTTTGTAAGTGCGTCAATGAACTTTCGAATTCCTAACTATAGAATTAGTAGATAAGTAAGGTGCGGAGACAATTTGGTTGGTTGTTAGTGACTTACATAAAAAAAAGTGAAATAAAAAAATCTCATCGACAGCCCTCCCTCCTACCCCCCAGATACCCCTAATAACCTCATCTCGCACGCGTGGGGCGTTGAAAGTAAAACCGCAAATTAATATACTAAAATTAAAAGAGACAGTACAAAGACTTTTTTTAATGTACTAAAAATGTGTTTAAACTCAAAAGCCAGGCGATTAGGAACATACCCGCGACACTCCTCTAAAATAAGATACACATTAATGAAAGCATCGCAAAGCCACCACATTTATCAAAAAGACATGGATCAAAGAAGTATGATCAACGTGGAGCCTTGTTACGATAGCTTCCCCAGACGGACCTATACAAGAGGACTATCGCGACACACCATCCCTTATATAGGGTGATCCAAAAGTGGCGAAACCCTGTTTTTCCAAAGATATTTCTCGCAGAAGAGCATGGAAAATGAACATGTTTATATGTATGGCAACACTGTAATGTTTGCCGGGTGTTGTGCAGGCCGTGTGACCAACTTGATACATACACTAGGTCTAGCCAGTTGAGTTACAGCATTTGAAAGTGTAAGATGATATTTTCACGAGCAGAGATAGTATTCATTTATTATTTTAAGGCCAACACGTACATGGAATGCCAACAATCGTTTGTGTGTAGTTTTCCAGAATCACGCGTGCTGAATAAATCAACAATATTCTGAATTGATGAAACAAAATATAAGTTTTTGGAGGGGGGGGGGGGTTGCGTTTCTTTTGGATCATCCTGTAGAACGTANGGGGGGGGGGTTGCGTTTCTTTTGGATCATCCTGTAGAACGTAGGCACGGAAATACTACAGATTTTCCTAATTCACAGGCCTCGTGTGACATGCGAGCAAGGGGTTGCAAGTTGTGGTAGAAGTAGTAATATTAGTAGTAGCAGTCGTAGTTCAATTTAGTGCCATATTTTCGATACTGAGTTAAAATAACATTTGCGTGCAGTAGTCTGGGTGCGTTTGCACCAAAAATTGTGATGATGATGGCGTGCAGGAAATCCATGCACGTATTTAAAACAATACGAATCAACACACTTCAGAAAAATATAATTAGCTTTTCATTTTTAAACAAACTCGATATACAACGAACGCAACAGCTTACAAAAACCAAGCACGGAGTGTGACGTCATATATTTCTTTAAGCAAGTTAGTTATATTCTAAAGCTTGTGGCGAGAATGGTGAATTCATTTTAATTCACCCCCAACTGGGTTGTAGGCTACTACTCATATTGTCAATAATAAAATAAGGACGGCGTACATCCGGTCGGGTTTCAATCCTGGACATCAACATGACCTGCAAACCAAACAATGTGTGCTATGAATATACTAGTGTATTGTAATTTGCGTTTTGACTAGATTACTGTATTGTTATAAGCGTTTAGACTATACTACTGTAGGTCAATTGTAATATGCGTATTGACTACACTACTGTATTGTAATATACGTTTTGACTACACTGCTGTAATGTAATATACGTTTTGACTACACTACTGTATTGTAATATACTTTTTGGCTACACTAATGTATTGTAATATACGTTTTGACTACACTACTGTATTGTAATATACGTTTTGTCTACACTACTGTATTGTAATATACGTTTTGATTACACTACTGTGTTGTAATATGCGTTTTGACTACACTACTGTATTGTAACGTGCGCGGTGGCTATATTACTGTATTATAATATGAGTTTTGACTTTACAACTGTATTGTAATTTGCGTTTTGACTAGACTACTGTATTGTTTTAAACGTTTAGACTATACTACTGTAGGTCAATTGTAATATGCGTATTGACTACACTACTGTATGTTATAAGCGTTTTTACTACACTACTTTATTGTAATATGCGTTTTTACTACACTACTGTATTGTAATATACGTTTTGACTACACTACTGTATTGTAATATGCGTTTTGAATACACTACTGTGGCTATATTACTGTATTATAATACGAGTTTTGACTTTACTACTGTTTTGTGATTTGTATTTTGACTGCACTACTGTAATGTAATATGCGTTTTAAATCCAATACTGTTTTAACATGAGCAAATGAGGTTTGATTCCATACTTCCTAGTGGTCTAGTATAAATAACTGCTCCAACTAAGTTTTATCTAAATTACTTGGTTTCCCACGTAAATATATTTCCAGCGCATCTTATATTAGTTTGATATATTTTGTATTCACTTCGTGTCTTGGTGATGCCTTGGGCGTTCTTCGACAGAAAACCTTTAAACAATCACTCAAAAATATAACCCTTCATCATCATGACTGACACGCGTATAAACCATCTAGCAAAACAACACGACCCTCCCTTCGCCCCTTAAACACCGGGCGAATATCATCTGGACCGCCTTGGGTAGGATGAAAAGCTGGCAAGTTGGTTCCGCCTAATTCCACTAATTGTATTACACCATTAGAGCTACTTGGCTCTTCTTTAGTAGAGGGTTCGTGACGTCAATTATAGACACTGGCCTCGTGGCTTGAAGGTTGACGCTTTGAGTCCCGACTATATATGGCAATTTTCCCAAATACATCGAAATATTATTTCATGTGTCTCGAGATATGTATCTAAAGCTAAGTTATATCGATGAAATTATACCAATATATCAGCGGTTTCCGATGTATTTAATTGCATTATTCTGGACGAAATGGACGGTGATGTCAAAATGGCTGCAATTATTCGCCGCTTTTCAGTTGTTAATATTTTATTTATCTGTTGAAAATGGCAGACAAGTTGGATACAAGTAGAAAAAAATCGACTTAGTGAATAAAAATAGAAAAAAAAATCGATAATTTGTTATTATTCACTATCTTTAAAGTATAGTCCGAAATATTAAATGTATCGCTAGATTGATAACTATATCGAAAACTAAAATATCTACATAAATACAGTAAATAAAGTGATACATTGTTATCATACGTAATCCCGACATTCGTGGCTGGAAGAGCTGCTCGAATGGCAATACATATCAAGGTGGCGCTACACATGTGGCATTCGTCGAATCTCGAATAACGATGGTCATTCGGCAAATACCTCGTAGTGTGGATGAGTGAGTTATGAAGAATGTTAGGTATTCGTTATAGTTTACCGAACTACAAGTATTTCCCGTCAGTTGTCGGTAATCAATCACACACCAAAGGTACGAACATTCGCCTTATCTCTAATAGTGCCTCGTTCACACATTCGTGTCTAAGTTTGCCAGTAGTGTCTTGTGTTTACTGTGGAAATGGATAGTCCAATGACTTGGCCCTGCAATTTTCGGCCCTCTATGAAAAAGAACCTTCTATATGGAATCCAGTTCATAATTCACATAAAAATAGGAATGAGATATATGATGGCTGGAAGAGTATTCAACATCAATTTAGCGTGTATTGTTCTTTTAACAAAATTAGAAAGCAGAAACATTATTCAAATACAATCAGGCGCCTGACCAGGACCAGGGCGTGAAGATCCCCATTCACACCAATGTATGACTACTCATCAGGTTTTTATCAGGCCCAGAACCTGACCATCCAAACCTGTAGTGTGAAAGGAGTCTAGGTTCGTATGCAAGAACTTGAATAAGTGGATGCTTTGTTGACACTAGCGTGGGTTTGATAGACTGAAAATAATTTTTAAAAGTTTCCAAAGTTGACGCCGCATCATATTGAATGGTTCGGTCCAACGGGCCAAGTTTAGACGATAAGGTGCACCGGGCACTTTTCCGTATCAAGGGTGAGGCACACAATGAAATCGATATAGCTCAAGTTTTAAAGTGAACACTTCAGTTTAATTTACGTTAATTCCCAATAAAACAATAACAGCGGTTCCAGTTCTTATATCCCACTCACGTATCAACTGCAGCGCTTGGTGGTTGAATGTGTCACTAACGTCGGGTCTGCTGAAGACCATCCATGTAAATAGACCTACTTAAGTATTTTAAGTATTAAAAAACCATATATACAAAATATCTCCTTCTCTAGTGATCCTATGGTTAGAAATTTTTACCTGAATATTTTACGGTTAAAAAATTTATCGTATTGTACTATCTCTACCTTGCAATGGCTTCGAACTACGAAGGCGAATCAAGGGTGAGGGGGCGTGATTAAGAAATTTGAGAACCACTTCTCTATATAGTCTAGAGAGATTAAAAAGTTATATATAGGCTCAGGCCGAAACAACTATACGATTAAAAAATTGAAAATTTTCACTTTAATTTAAAAATCCCTTGTGAAGATAATGTTACTCAGGTGAGCTCTACCGGACGTCAGACAAACCCCAGCATGTTGTCCATCACTTTCCTCAGCATGGATCGTCTAATTGTTTCTTCCCCAACCTGTATTTACAAAACTATTTAAGTCAAAGGTTTCCAAACTTATCAAAGTTTTAGCATCAATTTCAGGAGTGTTCAAGATAGTTTTAAATTATTTTTTAGTTTAAAAATAAAATGTGCTATTTGAATTAACAAACTTTTGTTCGAAACATATTTGTGGACCTTAGTAGGTAAGATATTCATGCCAAAGGGCGTAATGTTTCAGGGCGCGGCGGGGAAATTGATGGAAAGGGTGACGCGGTGGTGGGG
>CABFVX010009316.1:0-19029 GCA_902151425.1 Timema shepardi
GTTCCCAGTGTATAAAGCACGGCATCCGCAATGTCCTTAGCTTGTAAAACAGGATTTTCCTTGTAAAGAAATTTCTTCATCTCTGGCCCATATATATTCGCAAACTCTGTTTCTACAACTCCAGGGCTAACGCTCTAAACAAAGATGAGAACCAGTCAAGAGTTTTGAAAACAAAGCACATTTTATTAATATGTAAATCTAAATCTATACGTTTGAGATATTTAATTTATTTTCTGGTTTACCTAAAATACTGCTATACATTTTTAACACTGAAACAACACATTTGTTTCAAGTTTTCTAAAAAAAATTGTGGGAGGTTTATGGTGGGGATTTTTTTAAATACAATTTAAAGCTATATTTTCTCTCACTTATTGGATTAAAACAAGATATTGAACCACACTAGGAGTAACATATATATTTTTAATACATTATTTTCAAATTAATATAGTTTAATGTAAGACTAGCTCTACAATTCACAAACATATGTTGAATCAAAAATCCTTTGAATAAATTTTGACAAACTTGGTACATCCAAGTTCAATGCTCTTTATTACTTTCATTTCATAAGTTCAGGACAATGAAATAGACTCTTTAGGTTAGCAAAAACCTTCCTTTTCTATTTAATATATGTGTTTTTTAATATCATTAACGGTTAATAACCGATAATTGGAAGGAAAATGCATGGAAAATTAAGGCACGTTGGTTGTTAACAAATTATTATTTTTTTTTTTAANTAAATTTAAATTGGGGCGTGGTTAGATTTTGATTATATAACCTAGGCCAGTGGCTCTTAAACTGTGGTACAATTAAGACCAGGGGTAGATTTGCTGCTCTCAAGGTAAAATCCAAAAATGACAAGAGAACAAAACGTGGTGAGGAATTTTCTAAGCAGCTGAGGGAAATTTTCTCCTTTGCTTTCTTGGCATCTGACATTTAACCTGTAATTTGGGACAATTTTATCTTGGGGGTACATTAAATTCCAGTCATGACCAAGGGGTACAATCTAAACAAGGTTAGAGAACCACTGTTCTAGAACGAATCTTTTTGCGCGAGTTATCTGAAATATAAATATTTGCAGTGTTGTGACCAAACGTACCGTGACTTTAATTTTTGAGCCAAGTTGCACCAATTCTCGTCGTAGCCCCTCAGTTAAAACCGTGACAGCGTGTTTGGAGGCGTGGTACATAGTAGCAGCGGTAGCACCGGGTATAGAGTGACCTACAATACTACCAACAAATCATCCTTAATTAGTACAGGTATAAATACAGCGGTAAAACTCTCGAGAGAAAAGCATGCTTAAGGTCTCAAAGATCACCCTATCTCTAAAATAAGCATTATTTTCATCTTAAATACAATGTATTTAGATAAGAGGGGTTTAAACCATTTCAGTGACTGAATAATCTCTAAGCCATCACCCTCGTGTTCGACTGGCCGGCTGATGACAGAAATGGGGGCTAGAGTCCCTGCTGGAGATATTGGGGGTGGTTTTTCTTAAATTGTTTCCCACTCTCCTTCCACGTTAATGCAGGCAAATTACCTCTAAGAGATTTCTTTCCTTATTGTTACCCCATTAGAGTATCATAGTATATATGTGTAACCTGAACGTGTAGTAAAACCCACTGATTTTTTAAAAAAAAACTGTTAGTTTTTATTAATTATTATTATTATTATTAGCACCGCTTCTTACGACTCGTTCGAGTTATACGCACTTACGCTAATGTGTAATGGTAGGGTGATTGTGAGATGAAATGGAGGACCTACAGTTTAACGTGGGATTAACGTGGGATCCGAACCACGGTGGAGGCCTGGCATTCCACACATTCACAAGTTGTGATTAATACACGTCTTGTCAGAGGGGAAGTGAGGGTTTGGTAATCAGATAAATCTGTGCCGGGACCGAGGATTGAACCCCGGACACCCAGCACATAGCTTACAATCTACAACCCGAATTTCTGACGAAGAACCTTATATCCTACTTACAGTAAGATTTTGATATAAGAGTAAAGCCCTTCCATTTGATCCCTCACAAATTGAAATCGTGCTAAGAATTATCTCTACAACAGACAATATGCATTCATTAACTTAGCCATCAACTAACTCATTAGTGTAGGACGTATATAAGTTCACTAACGAAAAAAAAAGTTCATACCGTAAATCGAAATCAAGCCACTTACTTAGTAGATATACACACAAATAAAAAATTGAGATATTGGATTATATAAAATATATATAATATTTGTAAGAAGAAAATTTTGTATTTACCAAATTTATCGGATGTTCTTAACAGTTTTATTATTTAACAGTATTAAGACAGCTCAAACATAGCTCTTATCAGCGATTTTTTTTAAAGTAGTATAAGTCCCTTTGTATGAGACAATCATTTATGTTATTTATAACATTTACCCCTATAGTAAAACCATAATAATTTTGATAAGTATATTATCTCAATGCCTTATAAAAATTAAACATAATTAAGTTTTTTAAATCTTTGTAAAGTATCTTAAGGATCTCGAAAAGGAAACATTTTAATATCAGTAATATCGTGATCCAATAACTCGAGTATTTTTTTATGTTTTAAAATGTATTTTAAATCAACCACTCATATGAAACCCTAAAATAATACAATAACAAATATTATATAAATTACTGTAGCTTATTGGTAGCGTGAAAATAAGAAAGTAAGTAGTTAAGTGCCACAAAAATAAATTTCCCGTTATATCGCTAAATGGATGTAACCGTAAATTCCAACAACCTTTAAAAGTGGAAAGCCAACTAAACTCTATTAGACTACTAATTTATCTCGAGAGTCATGGCTAGTGATTATCTTTATCTTTGGATTTATATATATTACATTTTTCATATTGGTGTTTACATTGGTTATAAATTATAATAATCATTTGACAATACTGTCCAATTTGCGTAATAAGAACATTAGCTGACATATATTAAAATATACAGGATCTATTTACAAGTATCGTAGTAGTGTGATCCGCGGCTGTCGCTTTTTATATGTAATATTAATAAAATGAAGCATTTGTTTGTATGTATTGACTCGTGAGCAATGTGAGATATCTACAGCAAGTAGAGGAATAACATTTTAAATGTAATCGACCAAGTGTACGAACCTGTACACCTCTAAGCTTAAATTTTAAATTTTTGATGAAATTTTGTGTTGATCGATTATAAACTCGTTCGGAAGAAACAAAATTAAGATATTTTTCCATCTCTTAGAAACAAGAGTATTGTTTCCCGGTTTTGCCACGTAATTGAGGATATTGCATGGTTACTTTGGGCAACCCCGGGTATTTCTGCTATTCTATAATAATATGTGATTATATTCTAGTATTGGAAACATAAAAGTCCTATATAAAAAGTGGTTTTATGTAAAAAAAAAAACTGGCAATTTATGATTTCTTACGTTTTATGACCATCCTTTTAAAAGAAAATGTTAATTTAACACAAAATATTGATTTCCAATGTTGGCAGATGCAGTACTAAATAGTTTCAATACAATAACTTTAATTTGGAGTTTTGGAACTTATCCATCCCCTTTTTCATTTCCATTCTACTTATTTTTTTGTCTTATTTTTGTCGGTATTTACTAACATGGATAGCCGAGGCCAGAGGTGGTATTAGGGATGTATAACAGAGAACAGGTGTTACCTGTTGAGATGGATGATGTGGCCGTCGTTCACCCCTCGCTCCTTCATGGACTTAAGAGCTTCTCTTGTGAATATACTCAGACCTTTCACGTTTACATCGAGGACTTGCCAACTTTCACGTCCGATATCTGAAATAAGGGGCACATATATTATTATTATTATTGCTCTCTGAATAAATGTAGATACAAGATTTCTGTACCAAACGCAATGACAGGTTGAGTTTTGTAACAATACTTTCATTAACAAATTATGTACATTAACTGATCATTCTGTCATTTGTAATAATCTTAAACAAGACAAAGTTTAACTAATAAATTCCATACATTAAATGAATGGCTTACATTTTAATTTGAAACTTACTATATATTCTATGTTAGGTATTAAATATAATATAAATTGACTGTATTTAAAAAATAATGTATATTTATAATTTTATTCAAGCAATTGTGTGTGTGTAGATTTGGTTACGTAGCTTATTTTTTAAGTAATCGACAGGTTTCTTCGGTAAAAATAATTAAGCATTTTCACTTTCTAGTTATGACTATAAAATGAAGAACTTATATTTCCTAGCTGTAAACACCACAAATCTAACGCGAAAATAATCAATATGGACCGCATTCTGTAACACACTAGCCTAAATACCCGCCACTAAGATGTACTGGTTGCTACTGACATAGATGGGTGATTACCTATGCACTGACAAGTAGTAATAGATGGTTGCATGTTCAATAGATCAAATGACGTTGGAGTAACATAACTTTGTTGATCATATTTGGTGCTGGGGAAATACCTAGGTATTTGTAGTCTTGGAGTAATCAGTATATTAGAGAAATATTCTTACCGCTCAATGGTTCACCGGTTCCTACACCAGCATTGTTGATCAGAATATCCACGCCACCGAGGTTCTTCTTGATCCAAGCAAAGGCAGCCAAAATCTCCTCCTCTTTGGTGACATCCGCCTTCAAAGCATAGAGTTTCCCTGGAGCGCTCTTAAGACTAGCTGCCAGTTTCTAAATAAATTAAACAAAGTCTTTTCAAACAAAACACATACGGGTAATTGTATTAAAGAGAAAGGTATTTTAATACACGTACGTATATATAGGGGAGCCACCCCCAGTACACCCGGCAAATATATAAAGTTGACCTCACCATCATCGACAAACCAATCAATATAAGTAATGTTTACTTACTTTATGGCATTATTAACTGAAAAGTTCGTCTCTGCACTAACAAAAGTTCGCCACTTATCTCCAACTTTAGCTAATTCTATCCAGTCAACCTCATTACACCCTTCCTATTTCAAAATAACATATCACTGAAATTCTTTGAGATAAGGAAGTACAATCCATCGTAAAGTTGTAGGCTTATAAAAATAAAACACTTTTATTTGAAAAGTATTTTTATAAAAGCAATAGTTAATTATTTATAATAAAATATTTTTCTTAACAAGGGAATGTGAAATGGGGGGTTAAAATTTTAAAAAACTAATATACTCCATATAATCATAAAGCTATATATATTAGAAGAGCTAAATATGTTTGATCACACAAAAAAACAATCGTTGAAAATTAGGGGATTGTGGGGGGTGCGAGTTATTGTAGTAATTAAATTGTTAAAAACTGAGAGCAAAACTAGCATCTAACAATTAAATTAGGCAGCTGCCGACACTTCGCAGTGAACCCTTATGTTATTTGGTTAACCGTGATATTGTTTTTAAAAAATGGCTACACATTAAAAAATAATTTTCGAAATATATTAGTAATTTTTTTTTGTTGTTAATTAAACATTTATTTTAAAATAAATTCCCCAAAAAAAATTTTTCTTGGAATACATCTTAGTTAATTTGGGCTGGAAAGGTTTAACAATGTATATTATATCAAATAATGCTCTTTGTTAAATGTGATGCTCTTTTTCAACTTTGTTTCTAAGTTGTTAATAAATGCAACAGCAATCCACAACAATTGTTACTTTATAGACAACATTTGCTGTTAATGTTGTTCCGATGACTTATTACGGACTACAGACTAGAAAAGATAATTTTATGGGTCAAGTTTATCATATTGTCCTATTTTTATAAATACATTAATACACTAAAACTAATATTTCAACACAAAGAAGATAATGTAGCTAATGATCTATATATCCTCTTTACTGATTTGTTTGTAAAATACATATTCCTGCTGAGACAACGCAAGTAGTTTTTAGAGGGAAAAGCTCTTCAGATTTTTTACCGCCGCGTCTTAATACCAGTTCGGTTTGTACGCTTTAGTACTGATTAGTAACAAAGCTAATGGGTTAATAACTAGGAAGGTTGGATTTAGAGGATGTGAACCCGCATTAGCTTGGAAGGAAAGTGATAAACCATTTAGGAACCCATCTCCACAGTTCACCCGACTGAGAGTCGAACCTCAATATCCCCGTTCTTGGCAGTCTAGCTCAACACGAATCTAGCACGTTAGGTAACTACGCCACTGAGGTGGGTAGTTTAGTTGTTAAAGTCATTACATATATGTTTTAGTTTCCATGTGTAACCCTTATGTTTGTTTTAGTCATGTGTATTTATTCCGAACATTGGTTCATAATTTAGGTCGTTTATTAACATTTGAGGCTCATTTTTTTAATAATCTTTAGATCATTTGATAAATTATATTTAGATTATTGTTAGTTCATCAAAATCCAGGCCTTACAGTTATAAACATATATTTCAATTACAGTTACTTCTAGTGACAGAGCTAAAAAATAAACTCACCTCCACTTTATCAACCCTCCTAGCCAGTCCGACGACCTTTAGTCCGTGTTTGACGAGTATCCTCAACAATCGCAGCTCCTATCCCCGCACTGGCTCCCGTCACCAGAGCTACTTTACCCGACCAACGTTCCATGTCAAGCTTCTAGAATACTTCCACAAGATTCGTTGCTAACACTAAGAGCTTGTTTGAATTCGACTGACACTTAGTGTCGCCGGGAAAGGGTTTAAATACTTGTTCACCCACGTTATGTAACTAGTGACGTGGTGTTCAGTTTAGAGATACTTCAAATTAACTTAAACTGGTGGTAATGATAGTAAATATAACCTTATCTTAAAATGCGTTAATAGCGTTTCTGATCGATTGCACAACCAAAGGTTGCATCATATTGATTTAACTTGCCAACATTATTCTTGTAGTTTATTACATTTTTTCTTTATTATTATTGAATAAAACACTTTAGTTTATTATTATTATTAGCACCGCGTCTTACTACGCAATCGGGTTATACGCACTTACGATAATGTGTAATGGTAGGGTGATTGTGAGATTAAATGGAGGACCTACATTTTAACGTGGAATCTGAACCACGGTGGATGCCTGGTATTCCCCACATTCACAAAATACTTTATTTAAAAAGTTATTAAAAATGTATCAAGCATCACAGAACAAATATCAATAATTGATATAGAAACTATGGTTTTAATTTTTAAAAGATTTTGTCCACATAAGTTCTGCTACGTGGACGGTAAATGACATTTTAAAATGGCTACGGCTGCTTATCAGACCATAGCCTAACCCAGGGCTCAGCAACCGACGGCACGCGTGACAAGAGTGGCACGTTAAATGATCTTCTCTGGTGGGCTGTGCGATTTGAATAAAAATCATATAAAACCTGTATTTTTAATTAAAACAACTGAATGAGTAATAATTTTAATAATTGTTTCATGTTTCAATGATTTTTTGTTTTGTATCAAAATTTCAAGAGAATGTATTTAGAACTTAAAATTTTGCGAAACATATTTATAGTTTTAGTATATAATATGATTTATATATTTTTTAAACGATTCAATTAACATTAGTTATTTAATGCATTCGATTTATAAACATGTTGTACTTATATTTAAAAAAAACAACTTAAAATTATTTTAATAGTTGTATTAGTTGACTAGAATAAAAATATAAACTCTTTGGGTGGGCTTAAGTTAGTTGGACTGAGGAAAATTGCGCCGAGAAAAATTGCTTCTTACTGGAAAAAAAGGGGGGAAATCGCGCCCTCCTATAATCATCACACTATTAAGTGGGAAACATGCGCCCCACACACTGTTTTACACACTTACAAATGAGTACGCCCAGAGACCTAATAAAAAAGTGTTTGAAGAGTCTAGCCTAGATTCAAAAAATGGAGTAAAACGTCTTCAATAATTATTTTGGTAACTTCAATTTATACGTTTATAACAAATTCTTACAAATACACAATAATCTTTCATTGAAAAACCTAACCTAACCTAACCTAAACAACAGACAAAGAGACAGGTGTGATGAACCGATGCACTTTGACCTCCTCAAGACCTCATGATGTGCGATGAGCTGATTTAAAACACCCACCTTCCTAAACAAAACGATTCGAGGAACAGATTTACGCCGGTGAAAATTGTAAGGGCGTGAGGAAAGTGAAAAAAATGCGTCCACATGAATTCGTTAAAATTATTTAGGTGAGACAAACAAGGTCGTGTGGGCGTACTTTTCTCACATATTAGCGCAATTTTACCGACACTCGGTGAACGACTTTTCAGTATTACTTTGACACAATCCCTACTCAAAGTTTGCTGACCCCTGGCCTAACCAATACGTGATTTTATTCTTTTTCATATTGCTTGTTCAACTCAAATGTTCATCACTTTGACCATGATGGTCAAATAACCATCTATCCTGCCCCATTACACAGTTAATTTCAACATCTAAGCCATGAACGGGGGATCACGGATGTCAATGTTCTTCGTCTACTCCAAGTTGTATAAAGCTAAAAAGAACAAATTTAATTTACATAAAAACATACTAGCATAAATGTATGATGATTATAAAATGTACAACCACCTCACTCATACATTTAAAACTTGTTATAAAAAAAATTTAAAAAAATAAATACCGTAGGCAATATTTAGACTAAAGAAACATGTACATGAACAAGCTTCGTTAGTCGAATGGTCTAAGGCGTCACTCTCGCAATAGGCTGGACTGTCAATAACGGTGAGATTGGGATTCGAATCCCAGTCGAGGGTATTGATACTGGCTTTGGGCCAGTTTCATAGTCAAATTTAGTACGCCTCAAGTGCGGCGCTACACTAAGTTCATGACACCTACCTAAACCAGAATGGAATGGGCCAGTTTCCTATGAGAGAACGGCCCATTCCATTCGAGCTTAGGTAGGTGTCGTCTTGTATTTAGTGTAGCGCTGCACTTGAGGCGTACTAAATTTGACTATGAAACTGGGCCTTTTTCTAAATTGTTTCCCACTCTCCCTTCACGAAAATAAGAGTACTCTTCTATTTATTCAACTTTCCTCACCCCTAACATATTAGTGTAATTAGTACATACACGCAAGATCCGAGCGAGTAGTAAGACACCATACTTTCTTAGACTGATTATAAATACTGTAAAAATTAAATTAGTCAAATATATAATTTCTATAGCATAAATATCCAAACTATCAACTACAACAAAATGTCAATATGTATCAAAATACTATGAATTAGCTATGAAATGTTTATCAGAACCTCATTGAACTAGAATATGTATGATTTTCGATATCATAAATATATATAAAATAATTTCGTGAAAAAACCAATATGTAAGAATTTCCTTTAAAATTTATTCATATTCTAACACTATTAGATTATTTATATGATTGTATGTAAATATAATAGATGAACAAACCCGCCTTGGTGGCGTAGCTAGTTGACGCGCTAGATTTGCATTGAGCTAGACTGCCGAGGACGGGGAGATCAAGGTTCGAATCTTGGTTGGATGAACTGGGGGTGTTTTTTTCTAAATGGTTTTCGACTCTTTCTCTACGCAAATGTGGGTTCACCTCTTTTAAATACAACTTTCCCAATCCCTGAACCATTAGCCTAATTATTACTTAAGCGTATAACAAGAACTGTCAGTGAAATCCGATGCTAAATAAAAAATAAATACAAAATAGACGAAAAACTATCACCTAATAATGCCACTAGTCAAATAAAATTAATTGATAATATTTATATAATCTCAAGCTAGAGGTCCTTTCCTGGATATTAAATCTTTTGAATTTTGTAAATATATTTTAAAATGTATTAAATTAAATTAATTTACAATTTTAAAAACTATGTAAACAAAACAAGTATTTTATTAATGATAAATAATAGTAAAGATACATTAGAATAATTATTTTGAAAACAGTAATTTATAAAGAGTTTTAATATTAGGTGTTCTGTCTCACGACAGGTCCATCCCTTATATCAGTGAAACTTAGACCTCCAACGCGACCTGTTCTCTGCCACCTCCTTCGGTTCCCAGAATGTAGCCAAATAAAAACTTTTCCATGTGAGGCTTTTGTTTATTTAATATAGTGAGTTAAAGTGAAATATATTGTGGCTTACATAATAAAATGTCTAGAATGTTGTATTTTTAAAAATGGTTTGAAAAAAAATAAGTTAACTAAAGGTATAATTTAATTTATCCATATAATAAAATTACAGAGTTCAGAAACGCAATTAAAAGAGGTATGCAGTGTCTACAAGAGGTCGCTACCAAAGACCTTATTTCAGTATTTTACAAATTCTTAAATGATCGGGGCTTTAATCCCTCCCATTTATCCCATCACAAGAGCTACATATAAGACCAACAATAATTGTTGTTGTTTAAAAATAACTTACAACAATTATAGTATAATATTCGTAATAAATATTTAAGTATGTCTTTGTTTACGAATGTGTTTTACATTTCTCTGTTTCATCATAGAAAGCAACCATACGTGATATCTGGCCTAAACTACAAAGTTCAAGATGAATAAGTCAACACATTTCAAGGCTTAACATAATGGGTTTGAAATATGTCACATATTTTCGAAAGAATAGTTTAAATAACCAAGATAAGCCATGAAAAGAAGTCTTTTTATTATAAATGTCGATGTAAAATATGTTATATTATTTCTAGACCATATTAATTCTAATTAACTTAAGCCACACCTAAATTTAAAACAAAAATAATTTACAGACACATTTTAAATTTCTTGTTTGAAAAAAAATAATTATTTATATTGAAGGGGTAAAAAAAAATCTTCAACATTTCAAGTACAAAAAAATATTAATTTCCAAAGTTGGGCTATTTTCTGATGGTTGGAATCCATATTCTGTTATACTTAAGAGGTTGGTCAACACCCTCCCCTCACCACTTCGGTGTCTGCGTGCTCTAACGCTCTAATCTCATGTTGAACTAGAATACTGAAGACCGGAGATCAGGTTTTGATCCCGGTTGGGTGCATTGAGGGTTGATATCCTAAATGATTTCCCCCTCTCCCTCTAAGAAAATGCAGGTGCACTTCCTTTAAATTAAGCCTGACTAGTCCCTAACCCATTAATGTAACTAGGATAAATGCGTATAGCTTGAACAGGTAGTAAGACACGACGCTAAAAAAACTCGTCCTCCCAGCAAATTATGGTGTTACAAAATAAACTATTGCGACTAAACCATTCATAATATTTGAAATCGGTTCTCACCAATGAAAAAGAATTAGTATTAGCTAGAACATAATTATTATGAATTCTTATTAATCATAATAGTCAAAATATAAAAGGAAAAATAAGAAAATTGTGAGCTTTGATCCATTTTGCACTAACAGAAATAATCGAAATTAATTTTAACCTCACAAGGTGGAATAATTATTTTTATTTAATTTATCGTAGATTATAATTTTTATTTGATTTCCCTTTAATTACTCTTTATATATTTTAAAGTATATAATTGCTCTAATAGAATTAATTTATATATATATATATATATATATTAATCTTAAAAAATGAAATACTACACAGCTAAATAACATTATTTTTCCTTTTTTCTAATAATTTTTTGGTTTGAAAATGGTTTAAAAATGGTTTATAAAATAAATTTGAAAAATGTATGTAGTTGCAGAGTAACGCCACTTGTCCATTATATGTACCTGTTTGCAACTGTCAAGGGTCTTCTATCAACAGCGTTGACACGATCATTTTAAAATGGGAAGAGAGTAAAAAAAACCTTCCGACAGTTTTTAAAGTTTATAATATTGCTACTTATTTGAAATTATAATTAGGAATTAACGTACTGTACCTGTCTGCGTGTGTTTGAGGAAATGGTTGTGGTAAAATATAAAATATTTAAATTGAAAGTGTTGGTCTTCCGTGAAAAGCGCTATTTAAACGTATTCTAACTATGAACATATTGCTAATTATAAATAAATATTATATTAGGTAATTGAAAACAAAAGCTGTCCTTTTTTAATATATATATATATATATATATATTAATCTTAAAAAATGAAATACTACACAGCTAAATAACATTATTTTTCCTTTTTTCTAATAATTTTTTGGTTTGAAAATGGTTTAAAAATGGTTTATAAAATAAATTTGAAAAATGTATGTAGTTGCAGAGTAACGCCACTTGTCCATTATATGTACCTGTTTGCAACTGTCAAGGGTCTTCTATCAACAGCGTTGACACGATCATTTTAAAATGGGAAGAGAGTAAAAAAAACCTTCCGACAGTTTTTAAAGTTTATAATATTGCTACTTATTTGAAATTATAATTAGGAATTAACGTACTGTACCTGTCTGCGTGTGTTTGAGGAAATGGTTGTGGTAAAATATAAAATATTTAAATTGAAAGTGTTGGTCTTCCGTGAAAAGCGCTATTTAAACGTATTCTAACTATGAACATATTGCTAATTATAAATAAATATTATATTAGGTAATTGAAAACAAAAGCTGTCCTTTTTTATGTTTACGGTTTAATAGTTTGGGTATGCCACGCATTCGGGCCCCATCCACCTCACAAATACGTACATTTGATTTATAATATTAATTTTTGATAATATTATATCTCAATATTTTTATGTGTTTTTTTATTGTAAAATTTTAACCAAACTAATCTATAAACTACATTTTCGAAGGGCATTGCTAGCCTGGTATTACGTACAGTCTAGTCTGACAGTCCATGCTTAAAAATTAACGCAACCTTTGCTTTTGGCAAATTGACAATAGTATTTATCAACAGATGGTACCGTTGGCTTTAGATAGAAAACTAAACATTGATTTTCTATTTCCAATAATTTCTGAGGTAGAGTAATAAAGTTATTAATATTGAAGTTTTAACAAAATGCTGTGTGAGAAAAACGTAAAACAGTTTTAATAATAAAATACTTTTTAATAAACTATTAATACTATTACTATTTTATCTGCAGACGGTGAACTACATAAGATGCCATTACACTGAAATAGTCTATAACTATATAATGTCCAATATTATTATATTATTAGCTATTAATTTACAGTTTATAATAGAGTGTACAGTTTAATAGTTACTATAGTATTAATAATTAATAAGTTTAATGCAAAAACAAAATTAGTTATTGATACGGAACATTACCAGTTGCATTTGCTAGTATGTTCACTTTATTTGAATGATAAATCCTATATATTACTTAGTCAGTTCAAGAGAAGAATTACCATCAAGGTTATTAATTAAAAGAATACTATAATGTATCACATTATCTTACTATACCTTATACATTAAGACATATTTACGATAAAGAATGCATTTAGGTGATTTACAAAACAAAAGTAGAGAAAAGTCTCAATAAATGTCCCGGCCGGTAAAATACAAATGTCTGTTGTTACATCCGCAGGACTAACGATAGAGAATATGTTGCTCTGAGCATTGTCTCCAGATAAATTCTGCCCACCTTAGTTGTTAATTCAGTTTTTCTTTTGTGGGAGGTATATATCCTAATGCTCTTCCCTTGTCAGTGAAAAATGCTGCCTTGTCTCAGCAAAATCATGGTAAATGCTTGTTTTATCAAAAAATAGTATCAAAAATCTTTCAGTGGCTACTTTCATTTCTAGGTTCCAGCGTCCAATCAGGTTCATAGTCAGTTGCGAAAATCCAATATAATATGCTGACGATTCCATGTGAAAAACCATTGGAGCACTGTCATTTGTAACTTGTTTGTCAATAAATTCATGCGGAGATTTATCTGATTACAAAACCCTTCCTTCACCTGTGACAAAACGTGTATTAATCACAACTTCTGAATGTGTGGAATGCCAGGCCCCCACCGAGGTTCGGATCCCACGTTAAACTGTAGATCCTTCATTTCCTCTTACAATCACCTTATCATTTCACATTAAATGATAAACATTTTAAATTAAGTGAAAAGTATTCATTATTTTATAAGACACCCTTGACATATATTCAAGAAGTGTTCAAATCACCATGTGAATAAAATTAGGTTCTATGTTTGTACTGAAGCAATATTTTATTTATTTTGGCCTAAAAATAGTTTTTATTTAAAAACTGATAAACACGTGCTTTTCCTGCGTTCCCTACATACCCACCTTATAACCGGCATTCCAAACTTACAGCCCTATACATGATTGTCAGCCCGCGGACCTTTTGAATATCCAACACACGATATGGTTCGATTATTCCTTTTATAAATTGTTGTACAAATACTCCATTTGGAAATGTAATATTTATGGACTAGGAATGTGAGGTTGTATACCAATTTTGTACTCTTCCCTAAAGTTATTGAATGTTTGCACCCAATGTGTTAATTGTATGGAAACACATATGTGTAAGTCTGATTTTGGTTGGAAGAAGAATTAAGAAAATGTAAATATATTTCTTTACGGCCGACATTGATAACATTTTACTATATTGTTAATTGTGTTATTTTACACGTATCTATTAATAATATCTATCAAACGTGACAACGGAAAATAACATGGCTTGATGAATGAATATATTTAAAATAAATAGTTACTTTAGTAACTACCAGACACTGCTCTTCCTACCAAAATAATTTGTTTTCGTACATAAAAAGGAACAAAACAAACCCTACGCAACATTGATTTACGGATACACATTTATAAATTATTATAATAGAAATAACTTTGCTAAAAGAATATTCTTGCATTCACACCATTATTTAAAATAGAAGTTTTCAAATTATTGATAAAAAAAATAAAGTGTTTCTTATTGTTTGATTAAAATGCTTACATGTTTCCTTTTGTAGTAATAAGGTGCTCAGCTGGAATTATTTAGGCTCGAATTAGTGAAAAAATTATTATTTTGGAATGTTGCTACACCAATAATATTAATTTCGCCGTAGCTTTTATAATTAAATGATTTGGCACGCCTGGATAAAATAGTTAATTAGCCCTTGGATTAAGTTAGATAGATAAATAATGTCAATAATTAATGTGTTTTATTTATTTATTCTTCACATCTGTTGGTACAATACAAACAATTTTCATGATCTAAAATATATAATAAATACAATTGTTTATGAATCTTATATAGAAGTTACTCTCAATGTTTTTACTATAACAATCAATTGTTCAACTGAATACCAATATTGTGATCAGAAATATTTAAAAGGTTTGATGAGAATAACATGGAACTTCTGAAAGATAGCTTCAGTATATTATTTTTTTTTAGTAAAATTTGACAATATTTTATATAAGTAAACGTGTCTTTCAATTATATTTTTAATTTATTCAAAGATGTTGGTTGCTCTAAGATAAGATTACTTCTGTATATAGTTTCAAATAGAACTTCTCCTGTACTAGCTTTTTAATGATTTCATGAATCTGAATAATAAGAAATATTAATTATGTCTAACATTTTTTCTGATTATGAAGATAATTTCAAAGCATTTATTACACAATAACAATTTAAAAAGTTATAGTTTTTATAAATATATTTTATAAAGTATTGATATGGTACCTTATGATCGTTTTAAAAAGCATAATCTGCATTGTTGTATAGCAATAGAGTTTTAAACTAAGCCCAAATTTAATTTTCGAATGTAATTAGTTCATTTTAGCATTTTCATACTTAATTTTACAGTAAAATTATTTGAGGAAAATCAATTGATAATATAATATATTTCTTAAACTGGCTTTAAACCTTAATATAATATAATAAAATACATTTTATTAAAGGAAGCTGGAATACTTATTAATATATTAGAGTTGTCAAGTATTTTGTTAGAAAAAATATATTCTTGTTTTCTTTAAATGGGTGTGTTTACTTTTTATAATCGTAACCGAAACACTTCTGTGAAGTATATTTTCCTTATCTTACTAAAGATAATACATTATTATTCCACGAATGATAATGTTTATTTTTTCAAGCCATTTATTACTTTACGTTTGGTTCTGTTTCACAACTACAAACAATATGAGTACTCAGCACGATCTATCCTCTCTTAAAGCAGTACAGTGTTCGCGTGTCCCATTAAACTGGACCACGTCTACTTCGAGTAAAACCAGCCCACGTCAATAATCACGAAACTTACACTGAAGCCAGCAATCAACTTCAAAAATCTGAGACTCGAAACCGGGCTACGCATGCGCTTGGTCAACTCCCACTTCCTTGACTTGACGGTCATGGAAGACAGCATAAAGCATATATACCTAAATGTTGACTGTCAGAAATCCGCTGTGAGCTCTCAGTTAGCACCAAAGAAGCCATGGGGCTACTGTACATACTATGAAGAAAGAAGAGACGTTCGTCCATTCTTCACCATGAAATTGTCGTCGAGCAACGTCAGACCAACCAGTTGGGATTTTTCCGTCAACTTGCTAGAAGAATCTCCCTAGACGTCATAGCCTTGTAGTTTGCCATATGAATGGTGTCGCCGACTAAGACGTGACACATTAAAATGTTGTAATTCATGTATTAATTTATAATATTTAGGGAAGGGCTACTTTCCCCAGCTGTATTTGTTCTTCTTGTTAAGAATAAGATAGAATAGGGTTTTTATAATGTAAATTTGATACCATCCCTTCCAGGTATTTTATTGTGAAAGGTATACTTATGTGATTGTAAGTTATAATGTGTATAGTTTTGGAATAAGGCCTGGGCGCCCTCCTTTGGTACAGATTAACTACAGTAGACTCGCGATTATTCGAGGGTCCATATTAACCGGAGCACTCGTTCTGTCAAATTGTCCAATTTTAACACATTATTAATGCCAATTATCTTAAATCTAAAATAAAGTAAAAGTAATCATATGTAATGTAATGTTCTTTAATAAATTAATAATTTTAAACAATCAAACAATGTACACAAATCCAGTACGTTCTAGTAATTTATAACCATTAAATTCCTGCATGCTACATATTATCAGGGATTTCTGATATCCAAGGTAGGCTCGCTCCCAATTACTTCGGTCAATCGCGAGTCTATTATAAACGGTTTGTTGCATGTAGGTTGGTTCATGAATAAATTCCAAGTGGTCTATGGGTATTTTTATACCGTCCAGACCAAGTGATGGTCACATTGACTGCACAGATGGTTTTTCTAATTAAGGTTTCGGTTAGGAATGAAGTTAAATTGATGCCCCAACAGTTTATGTTGAGCTGATAAAATCCCTTAAGTGATTTTTAAACTACGTTCCTTTTGCGGGTCCTTATAATCATATTTGTTGTGTGCGCTAGCCTATATAACATTTGAGGGGGTACCTCCTGGCAATTTACCCATTAATAATATCCTTAAGTCCATTGACGGTAGGTACCATAGCGTTATCAGATATGTATGGTACTATGTATTTCTCATTATTACTGTATCAAGTTTATTTTAAATAATAATATTTAGCACCGCGTCTTACTAACCGTTCGGGCTATAAGCTTTAAGTACTAATTACTCTAATGAATTAGGAATTGGGATGGTTGAATTATAGGAAGTTAACCCGCATTTGCGTGGAGGGAGAGTGGAAAACCATTTAGGAAAAACCCCGCCCAGTTCACCCGACCGAGATTCGGACTTCGATCTCCCCATCTTCAGAAGTAGAGCTCAATACGACAAGCGCGTTATCCAACTTCGCCACCGAGGCGGATTTTATTTTTTAAAGAGTATCTCATTTGGTTTCATTAATTTGCATTTAATCGTTTATTCTTATTAGAATAAGAAAATATATTTATTTGAGATGGTCCATATTGTGAAGTTAAACAGGTCGTGTAATTTCCTATCCACCAACCCCTCTAACAAAGGGTGTGTTGTTTGATTTATATTGGAATTAATGTTAATTTTAGTATGTTATATGGTGCATCTTAGCACTACAAAAGATAAATTGAAGTTTGAGATTCATACCTCAATGGTTCATAAAGCGGTTATTGTGAATCACATATTTAGCTCCAATGTTGTACCACAATCAGCCCGTCAGGGCGTTAAAGGATGTATTTTTGTGTTTACTATATGTATTGTTTGTTGTTGGCGTTCGAGAGCACTTCGGGGCTGGTGTTTGATATATTTAAAAAAAAATTGATTCCTTACATGTTAATGGAATAATTATTGATGTTTACAAAATAAAAACTCTTACAAACAAACAAACATATTTAGCTCTACTACTTTTAAATACTGTCTCATAGTCTATCCTGACGCTACACCCCTGATTTTCACTATCGTATGGTTATTAAAAGTTTATAAAAATGTAAAATAGAGTAAAATAAATTAATAAAAATATATAGTTGAAAGAGTTCTTTTTTTAAAAAAATTCACAAGTGGATTACATCTCTTGTGTTTTGAAACCATTTAATTTATATTGAAATCAAAAGATAGTTAGATAGACGATTAATAGATCTGCAAAGTGAGTATTTATTACTTCTATTGCACATGACACAATGTAATTTTACAAGGACTTAGTAGCCTGTCTCGCTCCACGAATAGTGCTTACACTAGCCCCATGACTTCTTTGGTGCTGACTGACAGCTCACAGCTGACAGCTGATGGCTTTGAAAGGTTACCAGACAAAATTATGTATCCCTACACCGAACCATATGAACTGCAAAAACATGTGTTTAGTAGCTGTCACTTCTGACGGTCAAAATTTAGGTATATACCAAAATGTTGGCTGTCAGAAGTCAGCTGTGAGCTATCAGTAAGCACCAAATAAGCCATGGGGCTACTGTGGCTGTGGTGGGTAGTATAAACACTAGCCGGGAGGGTGGGGTGTTGACAATTCAAATATCGTCTATAGGCATCCTACTTTCAAAAATATTTCAGGGGAGGACCACTCTAAATAACATCTAGGGGCATCTATCTTTCGAAGAGTTTCTATGGGAAGACCTTAACACCAATCTTTGCCTTCGAATTGTAATATTTCGACTAATTCCCACCTCCTAGTAATTTTTTTTACCACGAACACATATGTGAAAAAGTAATGTAATATAAGTTGTTTTTGACCACCTGCGTTTATACATTTATCGTATATATTGGTTTATACAGGAAAACACAATAATATAAACAATCATTTTATTTTGTTTTAGTTTTTTAACAAATATCAACTCATTGTTGTGGTCTGATATATTTTT
>CABFVX010009318.1:0-17308 GCA_902151425.1 Timema shepardi
TTTCCTACCAATATTCTACTATATAGTAGATTTATGGTAGGGAAAAAGGCCTTTCAGAAGTCAATTCCTACCGTGAATGGAATATACCTTCTTGGAGCGCAGCACGGATTCAGTCATAGTCACACACACACACACACACACACACACCCTCCGCCCCGCCACACCGCTGTGAAATTCAAATTGGAGTCGGTGCACCTCTTTATGTGTACATGTTACCCTTTATTTAAAAGAACAAGTTTTTTTTCTATTCTATGCAAATGAAACGTTCTCTTTGTATAGTTGTAAGCGAAATAGTTTACAATTGGACCTGTTTTATTTTTTTAAGTCTTTTTTTTTTCTTTGTAAACTCAAAGGGATTTTGAATAAAGAAATATACCAATTTTCATGGAAGTTATCAAACTGTGTGAAATTTAAAGGTGAGATGGAAGGAAAACGCTAATTTTTTTTTCAGTTTTTACAATAAATAAACTTTTTGACCAAAATAACTAAAAATATTGCTTCAGTAAAAACTAAAAAGGTTTAGTTTAATGCTGTGCATCATATAACTAGCTCAACAGTTTCACGCAACTGGAAAATTAAGAAAAAACAGAGATTTTTTTTGTGTCTGAAAAAAATACGGAGAAACACAGCATATTTTGCCAAATCTAATAAAAAAAATATTGAAAATATGGTCAATTTGGGACGTTTAACTGAAAGCTTAAAATAGTATGTATTCGGATGGACAAAAAGTGAACTGATTAATCAAATAAGCACGCTTATTCAAACATGTATTATTACTCCTTAATCAGTAAGATTTGTGAAACGACATATTTAAGATGTAATTTCCCCGTCAATCTTAAACCATCCTGTTTAAAACATAAGCCTCACTAGTCAGTTTGATTAAAGATGAAATCATATTATTCTTTTCTTTAATCTAAGCTGCCTGGAAAAATGGGTATTCCTTCTGGAAGACTTGGAAAACACCGGGATTTCAGTAGTAAGAAAATAGCGGCAAACCTGACATCAGAATTATGAGAAGCATCTACTCTTGTGCTTCTCTTAAACGGGCCTTACTGCGCCATTAATTGCCATTTGTGATTTATTATTAACAACATGAGGGGGTGAATTTTTAAAAATTACACTAGCACATACCTGGACGATTGGTAGGAAGTCGCATTACGGAAAACTACACTCTGTGCGCAACTCTTTATGTTTCGTCTCAAAAGGTCAAGTACACTATCCGTGCGTGCAACTCTGCATATAGTTTGATATTTTTTTAGTGCGCTCCTCTCTTTTTGGTCTAAACTACCAAATATGGGGAAAACGGGCTTTAATCTCGGTCAGGTGCACTAAGAGTGTTTTTCCTGAGTGGTTTTTCACTCTCCCTGCACGCAAATGTGGATCCACGTCCTCTAATAATAATAATATTTAGCACCGCGTCTTGCTACCCGTTCGGGTTATACGCTTTAAGTACTAATTACGCTAATGGGTTAGGAATTGGGAAGGTTGAATTAGAGGAAGTGAACCCGCATCTGCGTGGAGGGAGAGTGGAAAACCATTTAGGAAACNGAACCTCGATCTCTCCGTCCTCAGCGGTCGAGCTCAACACGACTAGCGCGTTAGCCAACTACGCCAGCGAGGCGGGTCACGTCCTCTAAATTAAACCTTCTTAATCCCCAACACATTAATGTAACTAGTGCATAGGCGTATAAGCCGAACGGTTAGAAAAACGCGGTGATTAAAAAAACTGTATTGTTGCTATTAGAAAACACCTTTGTCATGTTTTTATTTATTTTTTCGCGTGGCCCATCTTCCCTTATGTAAGCCAAATTTTGCTCAGTTTGTTTGTCGTTATTGCCACTCGTTTCTTACCCCAGCACATTACCTTCACCACATAAATGAGAGCGAGGAGATTTGGCAACAGTTAACCGAGAGAGAGCGAAGATAAAGTTTTTCTTCATAAAACCTGCGGTATCCTCAAGAGGTTATTAACCAGTGTAATGATACCACATTATAATAGGGCTCTATTTTATTCGTTTATTGAATGTTGTTCTGTACTTGTAACTTGATACGTATGCGCATTTTGTTAGCAGCTTGTATAGTTTCCCTTAGCCCCGTCTGCGACAATGTCGTTAAAAAGTTTGCTTTGCATTCCTCCCTTTATATATAATTATATACAGATGAAAAAAATTGCAAAAGAAAAAAGTTATATAGGCCTATATATAACTATTTTTTATTTTGCAATTTTCCATCCGTGGTAGAAGCAGTGCTGCTGCAAAGTCTGTTTGTTTTTTTTATCCCACTTTGTCTCCTCCTCCTTCTTATACATCTATCTATCCCTTGCACCCCTCCCCCCGATTTTCTCTCTCGGCTCTCCAAGTCTTGATGGCAAGCGAAGCGTGGAAGGGCGGAATCTCTCCAATTTAAACTGGGTCTCCTTCTTCTCTCACCCTTAAAACACCCCAAACCATTTTCCTGAATCCGTTCAGCTCTTCTCGTTTCTTTATGACCGCGTCGTGAGGTCTACAGCGACATCTACCATTTAAACCTCCCCTCCCCCCCCTTACTCCTGACTTAGGTCTCCCTTTGGCTCGATGGGAAAAAATAGTTTCCACCTTGCTTCAGACTCGTTTTTATTCTCACCCCCCTCCCCTCTTGCCCCCTTCCCTGGAGGATATATTTTGTGTGGAGGTCTTTTGGTCTCTCCAGTTGAGGGACGTTGATCCGATGCTTGGTACAGTCTGGTTCAAAAACTAAACTACTTAGGCTTGGTATATAAAATAGATGTTTATTCATTCATATGTCCTCTCACAAATTGTATCCTTATTTTTGTTCAACGGAAAATATTAGTTTTGTAAGCATTTGAAGGGTACAAGGGAAATAGAGGGAAAGTTATATTACACGTATTTTCCAGGACAACAACTTTTGTATATCAAGCCTCATAAGGACCCCAACAAATACCTTTTTTTTTTCTCAATTTAAATATGACATAGACCTCTTCTAACAATGATCTAAAGTGCATTATAAAGGTGTTATGATTGTCTAACAGAATGGCAGCACTAAATCAGTTTGAGTGATAATTGAACTTCCCCCTTTTCCCTTGTACCCTGTATGTATATATATGTTTCATATATATTAAGGTGTTCAACATGCATTTTATAAACATATCGGCCCACGATTTACAAACTAAATTAACTTAGTACAATGCGTTTAATACAATAGTAGGAGATAGATAGAAAGGATCTTTTTAAAAAATACAATCTTTTTGCGCCTGCCCGACACCTCAGCGTGTGTCTCTACCGAACTAAGGGACCCGGGTTTGAATCCCGGCATGATGTAAAAATGATCATCAATTGGTAAAATGTGGGTTTCCCCTTTCACAGTAATGAATTTAAGGTCTGTTCTAGATTTAAGTTAATTCATAAGTCGTGTGCTGATATAATCAGTAGATTCACAAAGTTCACGTTAAATACCTCGCCTTAGAGGCTTAGATCATTCGACCACTTAAGTGGGTCCCGGCCCATTTTATCCAAGAACCTGGTCAAGGGGTGTGTCTATCGAAGAAGAAGAAAAGTCCTCGTCCTTATGTGTTTATGCATCCCATCATAGTGTGCGCACGTGTTTCGACGTTAAACCAAACCTATCATTAAGACTTAAAGTGAGTGGTACATCATCTTGTAAATAACTTCCTGCGTGGATTCCCGGGGATGTAGGGGGGGGAGGGGGGGCTAACATTGGTCTACCTGCTGGCGTGAAATGAGGGGATGAACCATTCCTAAATAGCACCTACTTTATGTTACCTTAGATTACCATATGTGAAGAGGTCTCTCTTTATATATATACATATATATAAATACGAGTCGTAGCTAGGTCAAAAAATCGCCTAAGTCAATGTTCTTACCTTGTCAAAGGCACGTAGTTTGTATTGCTTGATTTGCTCACCAGATTTTTGGAAGGCCTTTCTTCTTACCAGAATCCACTACGTAGTACAATTCTGGTAGAAAAAAGCCTCCCAGATGGTCTTTAGTAATAAAATTGGACTACATAGGATAAGTTTATAAGTAAACCTTTTTTTTTCACCCAAAATTGATAATATCTATTCAAAGTAATAACTTTAGGTCACATTTCTTGACGTAGGGATACGTAAAAGTAGATATAGTGACTTTTTTTTTAGATGTCAGTTAAGGTTATTCATATTAAAATTGGACTATTTTAAAGCCAAGTGTAATGTCAGACGTTTTGAAATTTTTGTTGAATTTCTGTAGTTCATGACTTTTTTTTTCTTCTAAGAGAGAGAGATCTCAACCACTTAATCATATCAACCATGTCACACATCATCATTAGCATCCATACACTCACTGGTTAACGTAATTTACATATAGAATGCGGCTTAATTCATGCAAAGATTGCAGCTTCGCTATTTAAAGTATGTAAACATTTGATACTTCTCAAAGTTAATGCTTTTATCTTTCAAAAAATAATTATAAAAATGTGTTGGGTATAATTCCGGGAATTGCTACAAAAGATACCAAAAGGTAAAACACCATTTAGTCATTTTTTTGATGTTCCAGTAATTGTTTATATTTTAGTGAATTTAGTATCACTGCGTCTTACTAACCGTTCGGCTTATACGCCTATGTACTAATTATGTTAATATGTTGGGAATGAGAAAGGTTGAATTTAGAGGAAGTGTATCCGCACTTGCATGGAGAGAGAGAGAGAGAGAGAGAGAGAGAGAGAGAGTGGAAAACCATTCAGGAAAAAAAACCTCAACCCTCACTGCATATGACCGGATTTGAACCTCGATCTCTCCATCATCGGCAGTCTAGTCTACTGTGATAGTAGCGCCTTAGACCATGCGGCCACCGAAGCCGGTTATTTTTATATATTGAATATTGTTCAGAAATTTGCTTTGATGTGTGTCCTTTTGAGCTTAAACTGTGATTTTTTTTTATTTTTTTTTTACTTTCTCTTTCAACCTTCTTGGAAACAAGTATTGTGATTGTCAAAATAAATCGAACTCAATATTTTGATAAATATCGACGTCTTAAGACCCCCAAAAACGGGAAAACCTGTTTTCGCGATGCCGTCTGTTTGTACCTTGGACTAGAGCCGAAACCATTTTACCGATTGGGCTAAGAGTTTATATCTAAGATTTTCATAAGGTCCCGTCCGTCCGTCCCCCCGTTCGAGTTTTTGGAATTAAATAACCAACTTGAATATTAAGGGTGGCTTACAGAATGGCAAAAAGAGAAGAAATCGATTTTCTCGAAGTCCGCTCTAACGATTTTGATTAGATTATATATCAAGGCATTTTTTTAACAATACAAACAAAATGGCAGTTCTCATTTCCCCATGTAAATTACTTAAACGGATATTTCCACTTTGATCATTTATCCACAACTATTTAAGATAACTTATCATTGTAAATTTGTACTACTGAATTAAAAATAAAAATATTTTATTTGGAATATATTTTTATAAAACCAACCATTTCTGATCTCTAAGCAAATATATATATATTTATAAAACCAACCATTTCTGATCTCTAAGCAAATATATATATATATATATATATATATACGACTTTCTTTCTATGTATAGTAGAGTCGATAATTCCGATGGATCGCCAAGAAAAAATAGTATTTATAAAAATAACTACATTGGTTTCAATATCAGAGACTTGGTCTCAAAAAAACGCACCTCAACCCTTGTTGCAAAAAAAAAAAAATTGGATTATTTGTTCATTATTATATTTTTGCCTTTAATAATTTGTGATATCTAGCAACAACAAAAATAAATTAAATAAAATGGACATTGTTCTCCCTTAACACTCAGTTTTCTTAAGTATCCCGTGTATATGGATTATATATATATTTGGTAGAGAAGCTGTATTTTTTTAAATGTTGACAAATCGATAATCCGGACTGTGTCGATCCCCAATTAGTCCAAACTATCGACTCTCTACTGTATATCTTTATCAAATACAAAACCATAGATTTATTATTTGCGCCGCGTCTTACTACCCGTTCGGGTTATACGCACTTACGCTAATGTGTAATGGTAGGGTGATTGTGAGATGAAATGGAGGACCTAACAGTTTAACGTGGGATCCGAACCACGATGGAGGCCTTGCATTCCCCACATTCACAAGATGTCTTGTCAGAGGTGAAGGAAGGGTTTGGTAATCAGATAAATCTGTGTCGGGAACTGGGATTGAACCCCGGACCCCCAGCACACACCTTACCCCCTAGACGCGCCAGGTCACCAGTACCATAGAGCTGTGGAATATCGTTGAGTTGGATGGTTTATGCAGCGCGCTCTCTCCCTTGCGGTTCGTCTGAAACGACTTCCCCTAATGTTTTGTGTGATAGAACAGAACCCATAACGGTTTGCTGCGTTCATTTGTTAAATCACTTAGTTCTCAGGGCGATCAAATAACGAGTGTTTGCACGTTTACGTTTTATTTTCATCGATGTTAGTTTTGTTTGAACCCTTTACCGATAGTTTTTGGAAGACCAACTTTTGAGATTAATGTAACTTTAATATTCAACGCTGCAAATGAAAACAGTTTTTGTTTGTTCTTCCCCCGTTTTAAATTCAAGTGTTATACATCATGTATTTGTATTAGTGAGAGAAAAAATAGATTTCTTTAAGCCCATAGACCATAAAGCTACCGAAGGTGGTGAAAAAATAAAAAAGTTAGAGATATAGAAAAGGTGTAATACGTTGAGAATATTTCACCTCGTGTCTGTTTTCTGCGTCTCTTGTTAGAAAAATTCTAAAAAATAAGAACGGAATTGATGAATGGAAGTATTTTCCCAATAAAATTAAATATAAAATAGCAATATTTTAAAACGAAGGGTCCTACAGAGTTTGCTCAGTGGTATTGAGTTTAATTTGTGGTCTCACCTTTGGCTCCTGTGGTTGGAGTTAAGGTTTGAATCCCGGTCGAGTTGATGCAGTAGAGAAAAATGTATCCTCATAGAGGTTTTCAAAGTAATTTACTTCGACCCTTTTTCCAGGCAAATGTTTTTATTATATATATAATATTTATCTCCCTTGACTTTTTCCTTAATAATATTAATCTCCCTCGACCTATTCCATTAGATTATTGTTATTGGTGTGGGTGTGTAGTATTAGGCATACTAACCTAAGTTAAGTTAGTTTGTAAGACGTACATTTATATAATCTGAATGTATGACATGTCCACGTAAAATGCCTTAGCAAAAAAAAAATGCTTTAAATATAAATACTTTTTATAAAGGTTCTTAGTACCGCGAGTTGGTCTGACACCTTAACTCGGTCGTTGGCACTTCTGTATAAGAAGCTAAATCTATCAGGGTTCGATTCCGGGACCGGACGGTTACCTCTTTCAGTGATGAATTGAATTTTTTGTAAGTTGCGAAACTTAATAACCATTTGTTTAAAAAATTGGACGATGGATATTTCATTTAAAATATATATTATTCCTTGTTTTTTTCGGGTTATTACTGACGCGTTTTTTTTGTTTTTTTTACCACAGTCTGATCTTCATAGGAAGGATTTTATCTGACAGTTTTAAAAGTTGCTCTATCTACGTTCATGTATCCATACGTAAGGTCATGTTATATGCAGCTGTCACTTTTGATATATATTGCACATGCCTGCAAAATTTGGGTTATTGAAAATTGTCTGCAATGTAACTAGTGATTCTTATGCTTTTTGGTGTGTTGATTTCAAATATAACCTTAATTTTTCTTTACCAAATAAGGATTTTTCACAAAGTGGATATGAAAATATGAGAAAAGCACTAAATATGTTTACTGGTTGGAACTTATCTATTTTTGAAAAATTAAATAATGATTTTATTTATAAAATTGTTGATGGAAAACCATTCTCAACACTTATTTAGCTTTATAAGTTCTTTTACTGCCTTTTTTTCCTTTGTCCTCAAAGCTCCTTTTCAAACTTTTTCTTTTGTATACAGCTTTCGTCTCTTCTCTGTGGAGCATCCAACAGTAGTCCATCATGTATATATATTCCATCTACCCTGGTATCTGCGTTCGATCTCCTTAATGTCTTGGTGGAATCTTTCCCTCTGCTCTTGACTCACGGCATCAAAATTTCGGTTAAAGTAGTCCAAAAGGGAATTCAGGAAGTGCACTTTCAAGCTCATCGAACAACCTAAGTCCTTGAATTCCATGAGCATAGTTTCCACACTACACTTGAAGTTGGGGTCCTTAAGGTTTCCAAGAAATGTTATTACAACTTCTTTGAAAGCTTTCCAAAATATAAATTTTTGTTTCAAAGACTACTTTTTTTCAAAAACTGACTGACAAAAACACCTTTCAGTTTCGTTTCCAACAGTCCCAAAAACAAGTATTTAAAACAATCTCCTCCTTTTGACAGAGACTTTACAAACTGCTTCATCAAACCAAGCTTGATATGAAGTGGAGGCAGGAGGACTTTTCTTGACTCAACCAAAGATTTCCGTACTTCATTTTCCAGATTCTAAAAAGACTCCCTACCTGGCAACACCTTTTTAATCCAGTTCTGCCTTTTATCTTGGGCTATCCCATTCACACAATAAACAGGGGCACTTAGTGTATCCTCCCTTCTGTCCAAGAATCATGGAAAGTACTTTAAAATCGCCATATCTGGTCCATCCATAATCCTTGCATTTCACTTTGGTGAGAGCTAAGACTAAATTCTCGTAGAATTCTTTCAGGTTCACAGAATTTCCTACTGGCACTGAAGCATATTTACTACCATTATGGAGAAGCACTGCTTTAAGGGTTCTTTTTGACGAGTCAATAAAGAGCTTCCACTTGTTCACATCTTACTGTAAGTCAAACCTCACCAACAGTCCAGGGACATTGCCATAGTAAACCAAGGTGACCACCATCAGGGTCAAACTAAGGTCACCATCATGAGAAAAGTATGGAATACCATTTTTCCTCTGTTCCTGAGCCTTGAGAAAGAAGTACCAGGAGTCAATACCCAACTAAATAGCCCCCCTTTGAACCCTCCTTATTATAATACGCCTTGATCAATTTAATAATAAAAATAAAATTGTCTAAAAAAATATAAAAAAAATTTATAAGCTTAATGCAGTCAATTGGTGGATATTGAAATCGAAAATTTGAGTTTATGCAAAAATGGTACGTGATGGAATTTTTTTAAACTGATTTTACTGAAATCGGCGCCCAAAAATCTATAAGAATCAGTGATTAGTTTTCAAACAATTTTTCCATTTCAGACCTGTGTTATCAATACCTATAGAGTAACGCTATTGAGATGATAAATTAATGTTATCGATGCTGACCTTAAAAAAAGTGTATTTCGTAAAATGTCCTTACTAGATAAATTCTAACATAGTTACAATTGCTAGTTGTTGTTTTTTTGTTTGGTTTTTTTTACATTACAGTATGATATTTAAATAAATAAATAAAATGTATTTAATGTGAATCTGGATGCATGGACAAATATTTAAATTTAAATGGTGACCTCTTTTAAAAATATATATTTTACCATCAAGAGGGCGCGCGCGCGCTTCTAATGATAAGAAAATATAAAATAAACACACATAAAAAAGTTATCCAGTTAGTTTTATACATATATTTATATGTATAAAACTAACTGGATAACTTTTTTTATACATACATACATGTATACTCACACACAGAGTTACTGTAGGGCCTCCATATCCGCGGATAATACGTTCCTAGATTTATCGCGGTCACGTGAAACCGCGGATAATACCTAATTATTATATAACGTGATATTCATGTACCATACATAAATACGGTAAGGATTAATTGATAAATTATTCACAGCAAGACATTACCACCATCAAATACAGTAATAATAGCGTGTTCTATATACTACAATGTGCTTACTATTATCCATTGTTCTTGTCGGGACGATCAATGATGATGATGATGGTGATATAGCACTTTGTCCACAGAAGGCGCGTTCGTGCTGCTGATAGTACGACCGGTTCTCGCATAGCGAGTGCGGGGTTTGAAACTTATAACCCTTTTTTTTCTTTAATTAAATAATAATAATTTAGCACCGCCGCTTACTACCCGTTCGGGCTATACGCTTTAAGTACTAATTACGCTAATGGATTAGGAATTGAGAAGGTTGAATTAGAGGAGGTGAACCCGCATTTGCGTGGAGGGAGAGTGGGAAACCATTTAGGAAAAACCACCCCCAGTTCACCCGACCGAGATTCGAACCTCGATCTCCCTGTCCTCAGCAGTCGAGCTCAACACGACTAGCGCGTTAGCCAACTACGCCACTGAGGCGGGTCTTTAATTAAAAATAAATAAAATTGGGAAGCGGTAAACCGTGGATACTGCAGCGGATACGAGGGCCCTACTGTATACGTTTAGGGCTTAAAATATAGTGGGGTTGAGGAAAATCAATCCATCGTCAGATATATTTTAAAAACCCAACAAAATACAGAGCGAAAAAAACTCCCATGCTCTGGACAACTTTTTTATGTGTGTCTATTTTATTTTTGTTAATTATTTTAAGTTGGCGAGCCCTCTTGAATGTAACTATCAGGCGACGAGTCGAGAGCGTGATTATCGTCCCTTTTACCTGACATAAGGAGGGGGTAGGGGTGCACGCCACGTCATCTCGTGATAGAACACGCGTGGTGCCAGTCGTGGAGACAGACCCTCTCTCCCCCCCTACTATATCCTGAGAGGAGGGAGGGGAATATGGGTCGTGAAGTGTGAGTGACTCTGGTTCAAATCCCTCTTGAATATATTATTTTAGCACCACGTCTTACTACTGATTCAGGTTATACGCGTGCGTACTAATTACACTAGAGAGTTAGGGATCAGGAAGGTTGAGTAATGATTAAGTGTACCCGTATTTGCATAGAGAGAGAGAGTTGAAGACCTTTTTTTTTAATTAGCACCGCGTATTTCTACCCGTTCAGGTTGTACGTCTATGTACTAATTACACTAAAAGTTTTAGGGACTAGGAAGGTTGAATTAAGAATGGTATCCTATTCAGTCAAAATGAACAGTTAGATACGTAGAGCGTGATTTTTATATGAAGGCCGTTGTTTAAATAAACTCATGCTGCCACAAATATGGAAAAAGAAATTAAAAAATTGAAGAGTACAGGGGGAAAAGAAGGACAGTCACATTACACACATTTTCCAGAACAACTTTTATATCTCAAGCACACAAAAAAAAAGGCAAATACCTATATAAAACCCGCTTCGTTATCCACTTAGTCGCGCTACTCTTACAATAGACGAGGAGATAGTGATTCGGGTGTACTGTGAGGGGTTCTCCCCCCCCCCCCTAAATGGTTTCACACTTTCCTTCCATGCAAATGCGGTTACACTTTATCATAGCATAACCTTCCTAATCCCTCTAGAATAAATTAGTACATAAGCGTATAACCCAAACGGGTAGTAAGTAAGACGCAGTGCTAATAATAATAATAATAATAATAATGTATCACGTTATCCTTTTTTTTATTTGGGGAGGTTTATTTTACTCCGTAGAGGGGAGATATTGAATTACGTCACTCTTATTCTATAGCCTCTTGACCGATAAAGTCTTAAGTTCCCTCCTCTATTTGCCAGTAAATTACAAGTCCAGCTCATACGTGGAGTGTGATCTAATGAAAATGTGGCCGTACGAAGTGTCGACACCCTATACTCCATTGTTCGTTTCAGCGGGCACATTAGTCCCATATGTGGACTGGATTATTGCCCCGGGAAATCCGTCCCCCCCGCCTTTCTCTCCCCTAAGTTTTGTATTAGAGCCTTTCTGTATCTCGTTACCCAAATGTGTAAGGGGCCAATGCGTTCGAAAAGTGACTCATACGTTAACACATGCATGAAGCCCGGGTTCTCATCAAACACAAGAGGGGGAGTTCAAAGAGAGGGGAGGGGATGGATTAGCACGAAGTGCCTTCGAAAATAAATTCATCCTATACGTTAAATTGGGATTTTATGTGAATCTCGGAGATCTAGGAGGTTTTGGGTTATACACATGTACATACTAATAACGCTAGTGTGTTAGGGGTGAATAAGGATGAATTTAAAGGAATTGTACCCGCATTCGCGTTGATAAAGAGTGGTTAACCATTTAGTAAAATCCACCCTCATTTCACCCGACCGGGATCAGAACCCCGTTTGATTCACATGTTCGCAGAATCTGCTTGAGCGATGCAGTGATTCACACGCTGTCTATTGTGAGCGATATTTTTTTATTCTAGATATTATTATTATTATTTAGCACCGCGTCTTACTACCCGTTCGGGTTATACGCTTTAAGTACTAACTACGCTAATGGATTAGGAATTAAGGGAGAGTGGAAAACCATTTAGGAAAAACCGCCCCCAGTTCACCCGACCGAGATTCGAACCTTGATCTCCCCGTCCTCAGCAGTCTAGCTTGACACGACTAGCGCGTTAGCCAACTACGCCACCGAGGCGGGTTTATTCTAGATAACAATGAGCCAGATGAAATCTATTCTGCGCTATGACCTGTGACCTCTATTAGCATGAAAGCGTGAGGACAAAGATAGCAAGCAGATCCAGGCTCTTTCATCGGATCTGAATAGTAGGGTGAGGGAGGGATGGGGGTAATTCAAAGGGAGTATAATTTATCAGGATTAGCACGTGTATAATCTAGTTAAAAATGTTGACAAATTTGTTCAACCCCGCTGGATAGGAGTAAAAAGAGAGAGAGAGGATGTCTGGTTATCTTATCCAACCCAGGCGGGCTTGTCTCTCACCCATTGCAGTAAATAATGCCTAGGCTCTTTTTCTTCTTCTTCTTTTTTTGTACTAGTTTCTGTGTAAACATACACAGCTGTCGACCTAACTAGTACGTCACGTTGCGCTGTCTGCTTTAAAGTTATGTTCACCATATCATTACGACCCGCCTCGGTGGCGTAGTTGGCTAACGCGCTAGTCATGTCGAGCTCGACCGCGGAGGACGGGGAGATCGAAGTTCGAATCTCGGTCGGGTGAACTGGGGTAGTTTTTTCCTAAATGGTTTTCCACTCTCCCTCCACGCAAATGCGGGTTCACTTCCTCTAATTAAATCTTCCCAATTCCTAATCCATTAAGCGTAATTAGTACTTAAAGCGTATAACCCGAACGGGTAGTAAGACGCGGTGATAAATATTATTATATCATCACGACTTGTTTGTTTTTGTGTGGTTGTTTTTTTAGCATCGCGTCTTACTACCCGTTCGGGCAATACACTTATGTACAGGCCTACTAATTACGCTAATGGTTTTAGGGATTAGGAAGTTTATATTTATATGAAGTGTACCCGCATTTGCTTGGGGCAGAGTGGAAAATCATTTGGGGGGAAACCCGATTGGAATTCGAACCCTGATCTTCACGTTATCGGCAGTACAGTATATTGCGAGAGTGATGCCTTAGACTATTCGACCACTGAAGTGGGTGTACTGTGAAATAGTTATATATCTGGAAAAAAACAAATTTACCGTGTTCTTTATCATACTAATCTGTCCGCATATTTACGCTAGTGAGATAGGTTTGAGGAAGTTAGAATTTAGAGGAAGTGTGCCCGCATCTGCGTGTAGGGAGACTGGGAAATTGTGTTGGGGAAAATTCACCTCGGTACTCCCGGCTGGGAATCGAACCTCAACCTCTCCCGTTACTTACAAACCGGGTGATGCTGACGCCTTTGTCCGCGCGCCCATCGATACGTGTTGGAGGCGAGGTACTTTTCCTGTTAGATCATTTAGGAACAATTTGAACCTTTTATTTATCAAGACTAAAAAAAAGCGTGGATATATTTTACTTGATTACAAATTATCCTGAGAATGATCTCAAAGTCAGACATTTTATGTGGGTGAACCTTTATTTTATAAAATGCCATTTGCCAAATATTCACGAATTTCAAAATATATTCAAATTGAAATTCTGTCGTTTCTTTTTTTTTTATGTATTATTTGGAACCATCAAAGTAGTTGAAGAAATCTTGCAATTGTCGACACATGAGGATATTTTTAATTTAAAAAAAAGTATAATGAGCGTCAGGGCGTGGTCTAAATCGGCGGAAAAAGAGTTACATTCCCTTATAGTCTAATTTGTTGGTAATTTGGAGGTAGGGGTTCGAAATCCAATCGAGTATTCTGAGATGTTTTTCCCTAAACGTTTTGCTACACTCACTCGCCGCCAATGCGGATGTATTTCCTCGAAAAATGTTATCTTCTTTCTTTTGTGTAGATACACAGAAAGCCCCGAGCATTGTTACGGTGGAACTGGAAGTATGGAGGAATTTCCCCATCTAGAGCTGTTATTCGATTCCCTTCCTATATTCTCAAATATGAGGCTGAAAAAATGACCTTGCATCAAACTCCAAAAATAGTTTTTAGAGACATCTTATTTTTAATCTCTCTAAGCGCCTTTTTAAATTGATTTTAGGGATATCACTATTTAAAAACAAAATTGGTGAGAATTACTTCAAATAGCTCACTTAGGAATCTAATTTTCAACCAAAATCTCGCTGAGGGCAACTTAAATATCTCCTATAAACATTCAATTTTCAAATATTTGCCAAAGAACAACCACCCTAAATATGTTTCAGGGGCATAATTTTTTTTTAATCTTGGGAATGACCNNACCCCCCCCCCCCCTAAATACGAGTAGCTTTCAAAGTAGTTTATATAGGTAATAATGATATATATCAAGTTTCAGCCGTTAATAATATGACTTGACGTATGAATACTTGAAAGTAGATAACTTACAGTTAGGCATCCCTGTGAGGCCAATATTCACGGATGAAGGGTGGTGTTAAGTTTTTTTCGTTTGGATATCATTCTCCATAACGTTCCTAACTGTCAGTTAAGATTCTTCTTCTGAACAGGTAAGAAAATGCGGTAACAACAACAACAAAACTTATGAAAATTTGAATGTCGTAGGACATGGAGTACAAAAAATAAAGTCAATTCCAATTCCCTTCTATTCCCAGTGCGGATTAGTTCCTAAAAGCTTACACACGTTAAAAGACACCCTTAAGACACTTAGTGTATGTATTAACTAAGTAATGACACAGACCTCCTCGAAACACGGTGGCTTTTTTCCCCAGATAATATTTGTAATCGATTCTCGCTGGGGATCTGTGTTGTTTCAGCTTCATTGCGTAAAGAAAAAAAAAAAAGAGCTATTGGAAGAACTCTACGACATCTGTAAGTCATCTTGGATTTTTTTTAAATGTCACTACTGATAAAACTAGCCACTCCTTTTACCCTCGAAAAAACAAAATGCTGACACTAGGTAGCCCAGAACACCCTAGGACAGGAGTCATCAACACGCGGCCAATGGTAACAATTTTTTTTTTGTCCCCCTGGCTAATGAAAAATATAAAATTATTTCAAGAGGGGAAAAAAATGACCAATACAGATATATATTTTACTTAATCAACTAATAAAATAAAGGCATATTTTATTTACGTATTTAACGTTATTTTATAAAGGATTTTTGCTTTTGGCACGAAGGAAAGTGTTACCTCTTAATACAAATGCACTTTGACGTTTTAATGAACCAGAAAATGCCAACTCTATTAGACAAAACAAATCGCGCTACGTCCTGCAACATAAAAGCTAAAAAAAAAGGAGGAGAAAACAATAAAGAACATACTTCACGAGAAATCCTAATCCCAAGTCTAAGTGTATAAGAATGAGCTGATACGAATATTTTAATGTTTATTCAATCCTGATATTGTCAGTACAGTGTTGCGAACTAACAAAAGACAAAAACTTTGGCCCTTGGACATAAAAAGGTTAAAGACCTCCTGTAATCTAGGAAGAGCCGTTTAGAAAAGACACTTTCTCTAGAGCGTTTGGAGTCGGGAATTTTAGGAAATGATTGGGGGGGGGGGAAGTCGGGAATTTCATTGGTCAAGCTAAGTAGACAGTAGTGTATTGTGATCGTCAGAAAAATCGAACTCGAGATTTTGGAAAAATGTCGACATTATTTTTCATGATCAACGTAAACGTCTGTCTGTCAGTCTTTATGTATCTTGGCCTGGAGCCGAAACCATTTCCCCGATCGGGCTAAGACTTGGTATCTAAGGTTTTCTAAGTTTCCCCCCCAAGGTATTTTTAAAATTAAATATCCATTCCCTAAATTAAGGGTAGTTTACTAATGGGCAAAAATAAAAACTTATCGCTATGGAAATAACCTTTTAGGGAAAATATTATTATAATCTAACACGTTTCTTCTTAATCTGTAGGTCGCGAAAATTATATGTGGAAATTTGAGTTATTATTGGAAAATAGAATATCACGAAAGAGAAAAATGCGAAAGCGGTAAAATGAAATAAAGGGGAAAAATTAAGATGCAATACATGAAACTAAAATTATATTGAATAATATGTTTTAAAAAACAACATAGGAATACACCCCAACCCCAACATTTCCATCAAAGCTATGTGGGTCGCGAAAGTTTATTTTTTTTAATACTGGGTTGCTGTTCTAAAAGATGTTGGAAACACTGATCTAACGTAATAATTTCACCTTGCACAAGTTCTATCATGATTTTGGTAGGAAGTCCGTTTTGAAAGGCCTAATTTCATACCACAACTCTACTCTATAGGTATTTTGGTACGATAAAATACCTTTTAGAACGGGTTTCTTACGAAAATTAGGGTATACTTATTAATTAACAGGGTCCAAATTTTGATGACTATAAAATTACTTGTAAAATGCCTTATAAATATGAACAAAAACTCGTACTGAATGCTCAGGACTAAATCGAACACGCACTTTTAAAATATAAAAAGCTATGCTAAAACTAAAATCTTGCATGTTGCTTAATATAATATTGATTTACAAATATTTGCTTCAGAAGTAATAGCTACCCCTTCTCCAGACTAGTTTCAGTCTGATAAAAAAAAATGTATATTTTGCAGCCATTACATACAAGCAAAAAGGATACAAAGTTCATTCATTGCCTGTCTTATCTTACCTTTCTCACAACTTTATATTGAAAAAAAAATTAATTCATATTATTTAAAAAATATACCGTACTTATTTAATATGAATGCATTATAATGATTTAAAAAAAGATCAAAAAAGTACGCAAACAAAGAAAATAATATCTAAAATACCAAAATGACAAAAAAATATATATATAAAATATACATTTCTGAAGAAGAAAAAAAACGGGACCATGAACACATTTTATGTACGTATGAGCATTGTATGTGGTGAAAAAAATGATGAAGTGTCATCAAAAGCCAGGTCTTGGTAATGAGGAGAGTTACTGACTACTCACTCCCTGCACTTCACCTCCCACCCCCCCCCCCCCCCCCCCCCCCCCCCCCCCC
>CABFVX010009319.1:0-19011 GCA_902151425.1 Timema shepardi
GTAGGTATGTAAACAAACACACAAATGTTATGGGCGTAGCATTCAACACTATTATTTCATTTGTTAACTCTCGACGACTTGTTTGTTACACAAAAAATATTCGTGTTTTACATTTGAACGGGGCTAAGCCAGATTAGCCCGTTACAATTATATGAGCTAACGGTTAAACAAACTTTATATTCGATGTTCTGTGAGTGACGGTAACCAAAGTGAACTCAATACATCTTTCGTCACACCACTCCGCAACAAACTTGCATTTGGTCACACTTAAAACAAAGATCAAAAAGTCACACCACACAAAACTAATTTGCAAATATAACAAATGTTAAATTACACATTTAGCGCGACAGCTCTGATGATATATTTTATTGTACATCTCATTAAACAATATTAGACCAATATGTTGTAATTAGAATTTTGTTTGGATTCAATATGGTTCTGATATGATAAAGCTACAATTTACCCTTTTCTTATTATGTTGAATTTTGGCCAAGCAGATATTCAAGATTGTCTAAAAACTTGTATTAACATATTCAAGATTGTCTAAAAACTTGTATTAACATATTCAAGATTGTCCAAAAACTTGTATTAACAAGCTGTTAATTATTGTTAAAAAGGCACTGATACATAAATACTCGGCATGAGCACCCAGACGTGTGTTTCTGATGGTCCATTATGGTTCAGAGCACGTTGAATAACATCGAACACAACTTTGAACCAAAATTAAACCAAATCATATTATGGTTATATTTAAATGCTTTACTATGAAATAGTCTGTCTACAACCATTACTACTATCCATCTCGGAGGACACACAGATTAGACGTCAAACTCGTCCACCTAGACAGGTTTGTTGGTAACACTGAGATCAGGGTTTGAGTCTCGGCTGGATGTACCAAGGTTGGTATTCCCTAAATGGTTTTTCTCCTCTACCTCCATACAAATGCAGATACATTCTCTCTAAATTATATCTTCAACCTGAGCCAATTGGTGCAATAAATGCAGGCAGCCTGGACACAATGCCCTGATCTGGGCTATAGGTTTTTAAATCTAACTTGTGTTTCTTTGAGAACTGCTGTATCATTACACTGGCAGGACTTACTGTCGCGATACTACCAGAGATCTGAAACATTACAGCCCACTGCTATGACGAGGTGCGCAAAGAGACCGAGGAGATGCAGACAAAGATCCAGGAGGGCCTCGGTTTGAGTCCGGTTGAACAAGAAGTTGTGGTTCTTTATGAAGGAGAGAAAGAAGCGCAGATCGCCGAGTTCTGGCAGGTAAATATCTAGAACTGTTATTCTGCATTAATTAGACACGGCAACTCCACATTGTTCTCATTTTGTTAAGATAAACCCTTTAGTTACTGGAGAATAGAACTCTTGTACCCTTAGTTACATATTGACTTGAATAAAACACTGATCCAGATTATGGGCTGGAAACAGTCGTGGGTGTAAGTTACACACGCAGCAGAAACATGGACATTGAGAGACTAGGAAAGTGGAGGACATGGGAATGAAGTTTGTAGGGAGTATGTTGGCTGTCACGAGGAGAAACAGGATTAGGAGTGAAGTTATCAGGAGAGAGTAGGAGTACAGGGAGTACATGAGATAGTGGAAGTTAAACTAAGATGGTGAGAGCATGTAACGAGGATGGAAAAGGAAATGATCCCAAGGAATATGATGAAGATTAAGTATTTAGGACACCTCTAACAAGACGTGTATTAATCACAACTTGTGAATGTGGGGAATGCCAGGCCTCCACCGTGGTTCGGATTCCACGTTAAACAGTAAGTCCTCCATTTCATCTCACAATCACCCTACCATTACACATTAGCTTAAGTGCGTATAACCCGAACGGGTAGTAAGACGCGGTCATAATAATAATATTAATAATAATAATAATAATAATAATAAAGTATTTAGGGAAAAAATGTTCAAGGGAGACCAAAACTAGAATGGCAGAGGAAGTAACAAACGTGAAAGTGAGAGGAGAGGAGAGACATTCTACTAAACTTACCTGGCCACAGACTGGAAAACGTTCCTGGTGATGAATAGAGAAATATTTTGTTGTTGTATAGATTCATGTGGCCTAACGCACTGCACTGCCGAGGACAGAGAGATCGAGGTTCGAATCTCGGTCGGGTGAACTGGGGGTGGTTTTCCACTCTCCCTTCACACAAATGTGGGTTCACTTCCTCTAAATTCAAACTTCCCAATTCCTAACCTAAGGAGTGATCAAAGCTTCACAAATATATTTTCACTTTAAAAACGGCGACACTTGGCCAATAAAAGTGTTGAAGGCTAAACTACACCACATCATACAACAAGAAATGCTTGTCGTGATATTTACTTGATTCATATGTTAGAATAGAGTTGCGATAAAACATTTGGCAATGTATTCAGTTATTTTTGTCTAAACTCATATACATATTCACATTATTTTAATTATTATTACCCAACATTAAACATTTATAAAAATATTCAAACTTCAATCCAGCTTTGAATCCAAAATGTTGACTGTAAACACCCTTATTAATATATATAAATATATTTTTACATAAAGATTGTAAAATGTGTCATCTGAGACAAAGAGGCAGTTTCATGTTTGTAGTGTGTCATTGACCGGACTATCACACGTGTGGTGCTACTTGGATTGAACACACGGTTTGTTCCTCTCGATTGATACACGCGTGAACAACTCTAAATAATATCTATATTCTCTCTTGTTCGTTAGTAAAACTCATCAATCAACACTAATACTGATACAACACTAACAATGGAAGAATACTCTAATTTTTGTTTAATTCATTTACGATTAAATTGGGAGCCAAGGCTCAGAAATAAAATTTCAATTTCTCCTCGCAAAAAAAAAAGGTGTACATAAAACTTGGATATTTACAAAATATAATCAAACTAATAATAAAGTATTTCTTAATCTAATTTGTTGTTTGCTGTCTACTATTGTTTAGAGTTCCCAGGCGTTATTAGACCAATCTGGTTATTATTAAAATATATATAAATAATAATACATATCAATTTTTGTTTATTAAGTTTTGTTTTTTTCACGAAATTGACTTACTAAATTTGAAAACAATGCATTCTAAATTTTAGACTTTTTTTTATACCTTTACCTTGTTTTGGTTATGAGTTTTCTTTAAGTTTTCTTTTTAATTTGGACCATTAAATACAATTTTGATGTTAATATAATGTGAATTGTAATTTTAGGGTAAACGTATCGTGGAGATGAACAAGCCACGGCCGACCTGGTTCAGTAAAAACTTGCTGCAGAAAACAACTTCCCCGCCGTCTTCGAGCACCGACGTCAAACCGTCGGAACTAGCCTAGGAGGGAACTTGATAGAAAAACAAATATAGCCTGTACCATGCACCATTATTAGTGTGTAAGTTTGTAATATCAGTGGTAGGTGCACTTCACTCTAAGAGTAATAAACATGCAAACAAAAGAAGACTAATTTGAATGAAACACACTCTACTCCCACCTCACAGCAGCACCGAGTTCCTGTGCCGCCGCCGGCCACTGTTTGTGTTTTAATAAATATGCTCTGTTGTTTGAGAAGTTGCATTGTTTTCTTCGGCTCAAGTTCTACAGTTTTGTTAATTAACACTCACTATCGAGTGAAAATGTGCCTCAAGTGACATCATTAGTCTAAAAATGCTTGCCTCTGCAAACATGTTCATCAAATTACGCGACAAAGTGAAGTCCTGAATCCTGCAAGGATGCTTCAGGAATACACCTTGCACATTTCCCCAAACAGTGACAGGTAACATCCTCTGAAGGGACAATGTACCCTTTGAGCCGCAACAATAGAGCAATCTGACCCGCCTCGGTGGCGCAGTTGGCTAACACGCTAGCTTCGTGCCGAGGACAGGGAGATCAAGGTTCGAATCTCGCTCGACTGAACTGGGGGTGGTTTTCCACTCTCCCTCCACACAAATGCGAGTTGACTTCCTCTAAATCCAACCTTCCCAATCCTTTAACTATTAGTGTAATTAGTACTCAAGTATATAACCCAAATGGGTAGCAAGACACGATGCTAAATAAATAAATAGAGCAATTTGTTACCTTTGGTGAATTGGCTACTTCTCAATTCTCAATAAATCTGAATGTTTTGCACCTGTTTTAAACCCCAACTCGACTTCTGACACTATCAATCATGTATTTAATGCAATAGAATAGGTAGGGTCGATGTTAAACAGTAAAATACAACTAATGGGGTTGACGGATGATTAGCTTTGTTGGACAATACTAAGGAAACAGCTGCGTTACTGCAGATATTTTATTACAGCTTAGTAAAACACGAACTCGTAGAGAACATAAATTAATACAGAGATTACTGTAAACAACACAAAATTTAAATATTTAGGAACAATTATTTTAACTAGCAATAACGATATTAGAGTGAAAATCAGGAACAAAATAGTGTCGGTAAATACTCTGTCAGTAAGTTGTTGACATCTCGCCGGCTGTCAAGGAATGTCAAACTGAGAATACACAAAACAATAGTTACAGTACCGGTTCTCCATGTGTGTGACACGTGGTCTCTTACCTCACATGACCAAAACAAGGTGCTTAGGAAGATATTTGCATCAGAATGAAATGAAGGTTTTCTCCTACCAACCCCTAACAGGGAAATATCACATCGCTAACGTATAAAGAAATTAGCTGTGTATGATACCAGTAGGAAAATGGGCCACTTCTTCGTGTGGGGTGAAATGTCAACCAAATAAATAGCTCTAATTTTTTAGTTTTTAAAATCTGATTAATGGACTGGAAAGGATATAATTATTGTGTAACTTCTCTGTATACTCTGTTTACAAGGAAAAAAGTCAGCAGTCTTACATTGACAGATTACACTATCACCGTGTTCATTGGTTGGGTAATTTTCTCTCAGTCCCACTGACAGCATTTCCAGGTCACAGATGTCTTCCGTATCCATTACTTTAGTTTATTTACTAATCTTAACCACGGGCTCATTACTAGCATATGTTTCTTTTGTTTCTCAAAGTAAGAACGCATCAAGTCAACCTAGTTTTAATTGTGTGCTATTGGAGACGTACTGTTGGTTTATCCTGGGTAGCACGATTACTTTGTTTGACATTCAGCATACCGAGATCATTTTTGGGCTCTAAAAACCCCAAATTAAACTCACTGTTGAGAATTATTTTGTATAGATGTTGTTTGGAACATTTTCTTACACACATTTAGATAATATTTCCTCCAGAAACTGCATAGAGGGTTGTTATCTCAAATATTCGACTCGACTGGAACCAAGGACTTGTGTTGTCTGGCGTTGTCTTTCAAATTGTGCTAATACTTCCCCCCTTTTCATCAGTTCCAACAATTCATTGTTTTATATTTTGTTTATTACATCTCACATATTGTAAACAAATCAACCATAATTGTGTTGCAAGTTGTAATATAAAAAATAGTGTACTCGTTGCTAAACACTGGTAAATAACTTCTAGAGGCATTCATATTTCCAAAATTGGTTTGGGGGGGGGGGAGTCTACTTTAAAAAACGTTTCTGTACAACTTCATATAGTTTTAAAGATCATCCAATTTTCAAACGAGTCATTTTTTGCTAATTTACCCCTCCCCTCTCACACAAATACTGCTCGTCTCTGAGCACAGTTCACAAGTACACAGTACAATGAGGATGTAGAGCTATTCCACGGTTGTACCCTCAATGTTTGTATTAACAAAGGGCTGTGTCCTACCTGTGACAGCCTCCATACAGGGGAATGGTAACAAAGACTCAGGCATTATACTTGCTCAAGAACCAAAGTCGAGTGGCGTGTTCACTGTATATTATATAAAAATGGATGTATGTATGTCAATTCTTATAAAATATACAGCTTACATGTATTTGTGTGTTCAGGCTTCAAGGTAACTGCCAAGTTAAACATATTAGAGGTTCTCTTATATATTTTGAACTGTTCCATAACCATTTTATAGCCTTACAGAGGGAGGCCGCGACGTTCGGATCACAGATCATATTCAAACTTTGTACACTTCTAGTAGTCCATTAGGACAACATAGTGTGCAGGTAGTAAGGCGTACTACTTAGGCGTTTTCGAGTGGTATAGCGTTCCTGCTCTGTATTCGCTGGATCGGGTCCTGCTCATTAACACTGGTCATATTCTTTCATATATATCACAATTTCAAAGGGAATACAATGAAAAAATATGTGTATTTGCATGAACTTTTATTGAATTTCCAATGTTATTTGGCTGTTTACTAAATTTTATTACTACAACAAATATTATATTTATAATCATACCTGAAATCGGGCAAGGTACCTGGGACTGCTTTGACCTGCAGACACAGGTTTGAAAGGATAAGGGGAGGGATAGACTTGAACATCCCAAGTCAAACATTGATAAATAAAGGTGTGAATAACTTTATTCAATAATACAATGAGTTACAATATGTCAGAATATAAAGGTAACGTACAGTTAATCGTCAGATGTGCTTTCGACATTACAAGTTGCAGGATGATATAATCATACAGACACGGAAAACGTAAATTAAAACGGCCTCGACTACATCGAATGAATGCAATTTTCCTGCATGCACAAGGAATCTTCAGTTTCTATGGAAAAACAAACCTCATTGACATTTTTAAAAATTCCTCTTTCTTCCTGCAATTTGGATGCAAACCATGCGTAACACAACATTGTCGTAAATATCGGTGCTGATAATTGGTGATGTATTATAGAATGTATTTTAATAGCATCTTCACGAGAAGCAATATTTCATTTGTTTTCAATTAAATATGAACAATTTGGAAGGAGCTTGATAAAGTTTTTAGCTTGCCTATAGAAATAAATGTCGCACGGTTGGCAAGTCGGAGTACATTTCAGGGCTATGATTTTAGCCATTCGAGTTCCAAGACCTGCGTCATCGGTAAAGATTTCATCGTACAAACCAGGATTCGTTTGACCCCCAAGAATCTATTAATAGCAAGAATTTTTCTTTTTCCACACAGGGAAGAATGACGCCGATTAAAAATGAATTATAGAGCTGTGGGTAAGTTTCCCAGATTTCGAACTTGTTATAACGACATTTGGAAGGTCTTTTGTTAAATTATCAAGTTTTTTGAACCCTTGGACCAAACTTTTACCCGTGGCTTCTTGCAAACACAAAAACACTTGCGGCAATAATTCACCAGACATGGTCATCGTGTTTTGTGCCGTGTATGAGTTCATATTGCGCCTTTTAACAAACACAGTTTTTGAATTTTTTTCAGCGAGAGTTCTGTCATAAGTTGACTGGTACCGGCAACCTGTCTGGTCTGTATTGATCACAAATTGTCTTCGTCTGCAGTTGAAACTTCCTTGCGGCTTCTAGTGTTTCTTACAAAGTCACAGATTTCCTGTTACTCACATATCGCGTGATCTTCCTCTGCTGAATTCTGTGCTGTTGTTTGAATTTTTTAACCCGGTGCTTTAAAGATAAAGTCCTCCGATTGAAATTGGCCTGCAGGAGCCAAAGCCCACGGCTGTAAGTTCCTTGTTGTTACCTGAAAAGTAAAATTAAAGTTTCATTTCATTACCGTAGTTCGTTCTTCAAATACGGTCGTTGAAGATAAACAAATTAGATGTAAAGTGATAAAAATGTACACTCACTTGCTGCTAATTATTGCGAGCCTCCACGAAGCAGTCATTGGTCCACAAATCAATTATTGAATATTTATCGATCGGTGTTCCTCCAGTTTTTATGTTTTCTTTCCATCTCTTCAAATCGTCCTTTCTTTTTAAACTTCGAGATCCTTTTATCTGGAGAGTTTGTAAATTCCACTTGGGGTGTTATTTTGCCAGTCTCACTACTTTTATTTTTGTCTCCAACGGAACGTATCCGGCTTTTGCCTTCTTTTTGGCCGGCTCCTAATCCTCATCTCCTTCAACTTCACGGAATAGACCTTCATCTTCTTTGTCGGAATGGATGAGGTCCTCGTCAGTAATAACTATCTTTTCTCCTAACATTTCGACGATAGACTGATACAATTCTTCTCCAATCGCCATTGCATCTGCAGAAATTGTTGCTGATGATTCTGTGTCAATAAGGGCCGCTTCTTGAAGAAGACTATCACAGTACATGAACGCATCTTTTAACTGACGTTTTGCAACTGCATTATGCATTGAATCATCATTCACAGCAGTCGAAGAACCGGGAGTCGCTTCCATTTGTTCAGTAAAAATGTACTATTTGTTGGTGCTACATGAGCAAGGTCTCACTGCTACGCAAGTTAACTGCCAAACGATGCTCTATAATAATAGAACCCAGGTCCAAGCCTGGCCCCCTTCTTGTCTGCAGGTCTAACCGTGTCGCCTGCAGGTCGAATCATGCACAACAGTTCCGGATACCTTACCCGATTGCCGATATAAGGTATTTCACAAATCACGACAGGTATACATTTTTAGGAAAACTTAATACGTTTGGTCGTTACTTGTCGATAGTTATAAATATAATATTTGTTGTAGTAATAAAATTTAGTAAACAGCCAAATAACATTGGAAATTCAATAGAAGTTCATTCAAATACACATATTTTTTCATTATATTACCTTTTATTTGTAATATATATTAAAGAATATGACCAGTGTTGGGGGGCCCGATCCAGCGATTATGGAGCTGGAACGCTAACCACTCGAAAACGCCTAAGTAGTACGCCTTACTACCTGCACACTATGTTGTCCTAATGGACTACTAGAAGTGTACAAAGTTTGAAGATAATCCGTGATCCGAATGTCGTGGCCTCCCCTTGTTAGCTGCAAATACTTAATGTGGATAAAACAATATTGATTTAATATCTTTAGTGATCTGTTACAACACGAAGTTTATAATGTACACTGATGTTAATTGTTCTTGGCTGATTACGGGTTACAACCACATATTTAACAAATTGTGTGTGGAAAAGGGTAAATGAAACTAAACATTGTGGGTGTTTAGCTCCATCTTAAGTTGTAGCGTGTCAACCATGTAAAATTGACACCAACACAATTAGGCTACATAAAAATACGAAATTATAATTATTATATTGGCAGAATCCAAATAAGAGGATTAGATTTGAGATATTTAATAATAATATCCTTCAAAACCTACTGTTAACGACTGGATGGACTCGGATATGATCCACGTGCTCTCAATAGAAAATACTACAAGTCATTTTAATAATACAAATCTGTAGATAAATACTAAACTTACAATAGTGGAATCCAAAGAATATAATTAAAGCTAATACATTCAGGAATAATATGGTTCAAGACTTACTCACCGTGGCTGGATGGGATCGGATACCCCCAACATGCCTTCTAGGACAGGGTGCTTCCTAACACATCCACTCGCTACATCTCCTGACATGAAAAAGAACTCAACCAAGTTGGGCTCGCTCCCACGACCCTCGAGCGCCACTGTCGTGACGGCGTGTCTTCAAACCTCCCCTTTTCCTCACCCCTCAAGCTCCAGTCCTTCCTACCCCCACCTGTGTTATTACACTTTTTATATTTCTTTTTTGTTCCGTTCTAGTCAGAGAAAGGTAATAAATAAGCGACTCTCGGATCCACGTCATGGTATTCAATTACATCACGTCGTCGAACAAGGAACCTCTGATACCTTACTCCAAGAAGGAACCGGTGGCCATGGAGTATTGGGCGTAGTTCTCACCGCCGCGCTGCCAAGAAGAATCCTCTCCGATTTCCTAAGTATGAAGGCAACTTATGGGTCTAATTTAAAGACTAGAAAATGTTTATTAAGTCCTTCTGACTTTTTGTTTGTCTGAATTGTTTATTTCAGACTTAGTACAGTCGAGGCGACTATTACGTTTATATTGACTTCTTATTTCAGTCAGAGTGACTATATTTTGGTTTTGTGTTTGTCCAACTCTGTTGATGTATTTACAGTAACTCTAGTGTTCCTCAAGTCCCTCAGACTTGTTATATTGGTCCAAGAGACCATGTTTTTCCTGTATCCATATGATATAGCTTCTATAAGGAGCCTTGAGCTCCAGATGTAATAGAACTTGGTCCAAATGGTTGCTATCCTCCACGAGCACAATATTTCTCTTGTGAGTCCTTTAGACTACACTTGTTTTTATGGCTGCAACCAGGTTGTCTATCCTTTTTATAGGACCTAGTTGGGGTAGTGTGTTCAATGTGTTGAATCATTCTTGTTGACACGCTTCACGTGTGGTATTAGCTTGGGTGCGTAAAGCGCGGAACTCCACTTGTTTCTATATGGGGTTCGCGCGGATAGTACCTTTTTTCTCCCTGCCTGTTTTTGGCACCTATTGGCTGAGTATTAGTCTTGTATGAATTATGTTAGTGTTGTACCCCAGGGAGTGGGTCAGTACTGTACATGTACTATTGAATGCTCTGTCAGTACCAATAGGGAAAGGACTGGCCATAGTACTATTGAATGCTCTGTCAGTACCAATAGGGAAAGGACTGGCCATAGTACTATTGAATGCTCTGACAGTACCAATAGGGAAAGGACTGGCCATAGTACTATTGAATGCTCTGACAGTACCAATAGGGAAAGTACCGGCCATAGTACTATTGAATGCTCTGACAGTACCAATAGGGAAAGGACCGGCCATAGTACTATTGTGTGTAGACACCTGTGTGTTAGCCATCTACCAATGTAATCAACTAATCTTTCTATTGCTATTCATTATACTTTGTCTCTTAAAGAGTTTTCTTTAGTCCCAATCAAGCAAATAGTTTAAGTTATAAATGTGTTAACAATACTGTATGTATATATTTCCAGTTAACGTTTGTTTATAATCACCTCGCTGTTTTTCTTGTAGAACCTCCTGACCGTAGCCTGGCGTCAGTCAAACTGTTTTGTAACTGAACATTGCTCTTCAAGCCACTTAATTTGATCTTGCCCTTGTCGCGACAAGACAGTATTAATCTGGACTTCTATCTTATGATTTTGTATATCTATTGCAATCAATTATATCTTTTATTCTTCTGTTATAATAAATCTTTTAGTGTTATTCTAATCATTTTATCAATCTGGTTTAAATAATTCTTTTGTATACCCGGTAGAAAAGTATATTAGACTCTCAGGCTGATCTTTGCCTTCATTTCTGTATTTGGTCCATCATCAGCTGAGCCTAAGAGTCCGTGATAAACTTTATTTTATAACTTCACGAGGAACTTTGTCAGGAAACCTGATAATCATATTCCCTGATGTTTGTAAATGTGAGCATTTGGCTCACAGAGAAGTACAAATCATAACGATCATACAAGAGATAAAGTGGGCGAACTGTAACTAAGGTAACCTCCCCGTTACCTTCTAGAAATCTCCAAGATATGTCTGATGAACAAGGAAGGAAATGTCAGCAGCAGCGTGGCATGAGGATGACAGTAGATGGTGTAACCGCTATCAGCGGATATGGACTGCGTCAAACATGGCTCCGAACCACGGATGTGGTATCCCAACAAAAGTATGTTACTATAACCACTAAACGAAATAATATTGATACCATACTAGTATTGAAAGAAAAGTATATATAACAGTATCGGTATCAGTTATTCTAATGAGGATTTTTTTATTTAGTAATAATAATTGTTTAATTTTTTTGCAACATAATTTAGTTGTTCATATTTATTATATGTTGGAACTTGGAAGGTATAATCAGCAGTATTGTAAGATGAGTATTATAACGGGTCTTACCATACCAGCTTTCAAGACGTCTATGAAAATGTGGCCGACGGGGAGAGATTTAATGGATAATTATGATTAGTAATATATTTTTTCAATCGATTTTTTTTACCCTTCTTTAACAATAGTAAACATTTAATCCCAGCATCAGTGAAGATACCAAAAAAAAGTTGATTTCTTTCGATACCGAAGTGTGAGTACTAAAATTCAGTAAAAGTATCGAGTAAAAATACTATTATCGAAAGGAAAATATCGATACTTTTTTTTCCACATCCCTGCTCCGAACCATGCCATGCACGATGTCACTACTTATTAGTTGTAGAATAGACTATAATAATAATAATAATATTCCTTGGTTACTTTAATACTAAACAAGGTTATGTAATGAAACTATAGCAGTGGCAAAGTATGATAGGCCTACATACAACAAACTCAGCAGGCTATCTCAAGGGAATGTATGTCTCTAACAGAGAGTCTAGCGACTATAGTCTATAGACCCTGGTGTTCCTTTAGTTTGAGGCGGGTGCAGTTTCCAGTTAACTGGTGTTCTCAATTATTATTCAGTAGCTACATGGTCAAACCTTGGACACGGCCGGTATTAATCTGCCCAAAACCGTTCTCAGCCGTGGCCAGTAATAGCTGTAATAGCCTAACACTATTCAATTTTATAATTAATTTAATAAAAATAGAAGTAATTTAGTTCCCTCTCACTCTAAACACTCTTATGTAATAAATGACAGAACTATACTTTTCAAGTGAAGGATATGTTGTTTTGTTTTTGGTTAATATTATAGACCTGTCATAAATATTGGTAACATTACAACTAAATATTGGGTGATAGCGTATTAGATTGAAACCTAATAATCAAAGGTACTTGTCTTGTTTTTTTTATTATTTACAGGTTATGTAAGAGACTATGCTTTTTTGCCATAATTGATTTCGAAATACTTCTATCTTCATTCTTAGTGTCTGGGGTAGTACACAGTTTTTAGGGCAACCAAAAGCACAAAACAATTACAAACATTTCTATGCTTAAGTAAAACAATATTAACATTGTGTGCACGAACAAACTATCAACGCTATCTTCCAATATTAAACCTCCCTTCGTTGTTATTTTTATATTTAAAAAAAAAAATAGTAAATCCGCTAAAAAACATATTTCCTTATTTGAACGCGTGTTGTCCTAACGTAGGCCAGTTGTAACATGAGCCCTTGTTGTCCTAACGTAGGCCAGTGTAACATGAGCCCTTGTTGACCTAACGTAGGCCGGTTGTAACATGAGCCCTTGTTGACCTAACGTAGGCCGGTTGTAACATGAGCCCTTGTTGTCCTAACGTAGGCCAGTGTAACATGAGCCCTTGTTGATCTAACGTAGGCCAGTTGTAACATGAGCGCTTGTTGACCTAACGTAGGCCAGTGTTGCATGAGCCCTTGTTGTCCTAACGTAGGCCAGTGTTACATGAGCCCTTGTTGTCCTAACGTAGGCCAGTGTTACTTGAGCCCTTGTTGACCTAGCGTAGACCAGTGTTACATGAGCGCTTGTTGACCTAACGTAGGCCAGTTGTAACATGAGCGCTTGTTGTCCTAACGTAGGCCAGTGTAACATGAGCGCTTGTTGTCCTAACGTAGGCCAGTGTAACATGAGCCCTTGTTGACCTAACGTAGGCCAGTTGTAACATGAGCCCTTGTTGACCTAACGTAGGCCAGTATTGCATGAGCCCTTGTTGTCCTAACGTAGGCCAGTGTTACATGAGCCCTTGTTGACCTAACGTAGGCCAGTGTTACTTGAGCCCTTGTTGACCTAGCGTAGACCAGTGTTACATGAGCCCTTGTTGACCTAACGTAGGCCAGTTGTTACATGAGCCCTTGTTGTCCTAACGTAGGCCAGTGTTACATGAGCCCTTGTTGCTCTAACGTAGGCCAGTTGTAACATGAGCCCTTGTTGTCCTAACGTAGGCCAGTGTTACATGAGCCCTTGTTGACCTAACGTAGGCCAGTGTTACATGAGCCCTTGTTGCTCTAACGTAGGCCAGTGTTACATGAGCCCTTGTTGTCCTAACGTAGGCCAGTGTTACATGAGCCCTTGTTGACCTGACTACACAATACCCCTTGTAGAGCCGCTCCGCTAGAACCTCCAAGTAGAGGACCAGCTCTGATGATGAAAAGGTTGAAAAAGGAAAAGAAATATAGATAAATGGTCTGGTCAGGGGGCGGGGCGAAAGGGGGGCTAAACCAGTCCCTCCCCTCAAGCGGGCTGTCCTTTGTTGCCATATTATTGTGCTTTAATCGGGAAATCGTGTTTAATATGGGACGTAGCTATGAGACCAATATTTTTATTAATATTTTCAGGATTTTTGGTAGAAACTAGATACTAACTGTATTTTTACTAACTTGTTTCATCTCTTATTGTGCAAAATTCAAAATAAATATGTTATGTTAAAATGTATTCCATCGCTACCTAGAAAACATAATTTTATTTAACAGAATTACATTATAGTTAGATCTTTACAAAAACCTTTCAGATCAAACTGAATAATGAATATTGAATATCTTACCTTTACAAATTATTTATTATAGCCTATTTACATAAAGCTTATAGCTTGCCGTGTGAATACATGAAAGTATATTTAAGTGATGTTTTGAACTGACCTAATCCGACTATACCTTTATACTCCTTTGTTTTGTTTTTATTAAAGATGGTGCATCTATCACAGGGAGACAGAATTATAGAAGCGAGCTTAGAATTCGCCTGGGAGGAGAATAGGAAAACCTAATGTATAAAGCTGTTTTAAACAACCCCCCAACTGATCGGAGCGGGAACCAAACCTTCTCTCGACATTCTGTCCCATCTGAGCACACTGAGCTAACTCTCCTGTCTACTGTCTACTGTCTACTGTCTACTGTCTACTGTCTACTGTCTACTGTCTACTGTCTACTGTCTACTGTCTACTGTCTACTACTACTGTCTACTGTCTACTGTCTACTGTATGGAGCTCAACCAGGCTAATCTCATGGACTTATAAGTCATTCACGGGCTAAGTTTACCTGGATGACAGCTGGAAATGTTACTAGAAGTAATCCCTAATATATCACTACGCCAACAGCTGACATCCATCACTTTGGATGACTGTAATGAAAACAGATGGTAATATATTAATGTGATAGTTAACCACAGTAATTTAGGCCAATATTATTTATATATNCAGTAATTTAGGCCAATATTATTTATATATTTATTTGAGGTCGGACACAAAGTTTATTTATAGTTTTATTCCCCTTGAAAAATATTCGCACCACTTTCACAAAAACTTCTAACGAACATAACTTCACAATGGCGACTGACGAATCTAAACCATGTGATTGAATATAACGGTAAACAAGTTTTTTACAATGATGCAGACACGCAGTTGATGGAAATACTTTATTCAGATAAATATTTCAAAATACGATAAAATAATCATAAAATCATTATATTGTATGTAACAAAATGACAACAATTTTCTCTTTTGCAAGTAAATACGACGCCTGTATTAAAAGGTATTGATGTGTGCACTATATCACACAATCAATAACGTTCCAAAACGAAAAATAAGTACTTTTAATTATGTTAAAAATATTGTTTCGAGTTGGACTAAAAGAAATTATTTAAAATAATGAAATAGTATGAGAAAACTTATGTTTACGTTATTTTAAATGTAATATATAACAGGTAATTAAAGATCTTTACATTTATAACAAAACTGTGATCTTTTACAAGTGTTGGATTTTACAAGTGTTGGCAACCCAAAACCTAAACATATGATTTTCGAACTGTCATCCAGGTAAAAACCTATCGTGAACGGAATATATTAACTTGACCCACCATCATATGTATAATAGACTCACGGCTTTCACTTTTTATAGGCCTACATAAATTAAACATCACTAAAGACAGTTATTTTTAAATATAACTAGCATTAGCCCGCGGCTTCGTCCGCATCAAACAAAACATCAACACATCCGATAGCTTCACGTGATAGAAACCTCAAGAGCATTGTTTGACGTGCGGGCGTAGAATCACGGATAAACGCAGACTCGCCCCCATACCACCCCCTCCACACCCCAGCTCTATCACTCGCCATCTTCTGACCCGCGATATCAGCTGCGACGAATGTTTACTGCTCATGCCAGGTTGTTTTTAACACTACTTCCCTCTACGATGAGATAGCGTGATGGTATATAGTTTACCATGGTTCGAGGTAAAATAAGGAGTCCCATATCTAACCTTTGAGTACCTGATGAGTTTACTGACAACAGACAGACAGACAGGTGTGCAAACATTATAAACATGGATTATTTGGGGTTTTTATAGTTTATAATACCCAGAGTAAAGGAAAACTCCACAAAAAGGTAAATGCTCAAACAAACCTTAGAGTGTAATTATTTGTATGAACTCACTGTCTGAGAAACAAAAATGAAGTCAATTGAAAGAAGCACTATATTATGGGCCGAGTGCCCAATCGCCCCAAGTAAAAACTGTCATGTTGGTTTAGTACCAACAAACATATCTAAATAAACCTAATTCACAAGCAACAATACCTGAATTTAGGGAGAAAATGCAAGCACACTGAAAGTGGCTTCTTATGAGAAGGCTTTGTTGCAATAAACAGTAAATACATTATTTACTATTAGACTTTAGTAACCAGTTATTGTTTATCTATTATAATTATTATGAATTGTGCTTGGAATGTGATACATTGTTTACGATTAGTTAAGCGATAAGCCAACCTGGTGGTCCAGGGGTAAGGAGTCCAGGGTTCAATCCTCGGTCACGGCATAGATTTATCTGATTACCAAACCCTTCCTTCACCTCTGACAAGACATCTTGTGAATGTGGGGAATGCCAGGCCTCCACCGTGGTTCGGATTCCACGTTAAACTGTAGGTCCTCCATTTCATCTCACAATCACCCTACCATTACACATTAGCGTAAGTGTGTATAACCCGAACGGGTAGTAAGACGCGGTGCTAGTAATAATAGTTAAGCGATACGCATGGTTGTAAGCCTAGCCCTATCTATTAAATTATAGATCAAACGACAGCTGAAGGTACATTGGATATGCACATTAAAAGTAGAATAAAATCCCAATTAAAAAAGTATATCTTTGATAAATCGTACACATGGTCGTATACAAATAAAATTGTAATTAATAGTGCCTAACTCTGTAAGGTATATCGAAATAAAGGTACACGAGAATAACTTCAACTAATAGAAACGGTCCTTATGTCCAAGTACATCAGTAGCTTTGAGGATCTAAACACGACGAGGGTTGTTACACCTGGGACTACACTTATATAAGCCTTTAGAAACATTCGCAACAAATCCAATTAGGTAGCTTGGAGCTAATATTTGAACTGTCACCACTACCAGAACTAGTTGGAGTACAACGCGCCTTAGGAGGGACTAGCTCTTGGTGGGGCGGGTCTTGAACCCCGTGCTGACGTCACCACACTCGTGAATAGCGTTCCAGAAGTCTCGGTCAAAGCATGGAGGGACTAGCTCTTGGTGGGGCGGGTCTTGAACCCCTTGCTGACGTCACCTCACTCGTGAATAGCGTTCCAGAAGTCTCGGTCAAAGCATGGAGGGACTAGCTCTTGGTGGGGTGGGTCTTGAACCCCTTGCTGACGTCACCTCACTCGTGAATAGCGTTCCAGAAGTCTCGGTCAAAGCATGGAGGGACTAGCTCTTGGTGGGGCGGGTCTTGAACCCCGTGCTGACGTCACCTCACTCGTGAATAGCGTTCCAGAAGTCTCGGTCAAAGTATGGAGTGATTTTACTATAGCTACGGTAGCCCCATGGCTTCTTTGGTGCTGACTGACAGCTTTGAAAAGTTACCAGACCAAATTACGTATCCCTACGCCGAACCAGATGATCTGCAAAAACATGTGTTCAGCAGCTGTCACTTTTGACAGTCAAAATGTAGGTATTTACCTGAATGTTGAGTGCCAGAAGTCAGCACCAAAGAAGCCATGCTATAAACTAGAACAAGTCGCTTACAGCACTTGACCAAAGTGGCCATCAAATGGCTTCATGAAGCACTAAATACCCATAGGTTTCCTGTGGCTAGGGCCCCTTCACCCTAGAAATGTCCTCCCTCTTCTGTAAGGTTCCGGGTTCAAACCCCTAGAGAACATCATGTGTATTACTTACATGACAACATCCAAGACAACTCAAGCTATGAGTAATGTTGGGACATCGGAACACACAGCCTACTGGCGGCGTATCGAGGGGACCCCCCGGTCATTTCATACACTTTACTATTGGAGCTCCAGATTTTAGTACTTTCATTGGTTAAAGGTTTAGCTAAACTTTTATCAAATCCCCTAGAAAATGAACTTTCCTTGCCCTTGGCCGGAAGTGTTTAGAGTTTTCACGGAAAGCAGGAAAGTAGAGGTTGTTTGTTTAGCGCCACGTCTTACTACCCCCTCGGATTATCTACATGAAGAGTACTAACCACGCAAATGTTCTGGGGATGAGGAGGATTGAATTTAGAGGAAGTGTACCCTAATCTGCGTGGAGGGAAAATGGGAAAACTGTTTTGGAAAATAAATCACCTCAGCTTGCAATCGGAATTTGAACCCCGATCTCTCCTTCATGAGAAGTTAATTCTGTTGAGAGAGAGTGACGCCTTAGACCGTTTGGCCACCAATGGGGTTGGACTGAGATATCTAAGAAATGTATGTGGACAGCTCGTGGGGAGGGAATCCAACAGGTCGAGGTAAGAGACGCGTGTTACGTTGATCTGGTCCTGTTGATAGGATGAGTGTGCAGCAAATATATGAAGGTAGAGTGTGTGCAACAAAAGGAAGGGCTAGGCCATGTAAGACGTGGTATGGATGTTGTTGAGACCAAGGGAGAATGCGAGGACAGGTGAGTGAGGAGAGAGTCAGTGAGGATGTACGGATGTTGTGGAGACGAAGAGAGAATGCGAGGACAGGGGAGTGAGGAGAGAGTCAGTGAGGATGTACGGATGTTGTGGAGACGAAGGGAGAATGCGAGGACAGGGGAGTGAGGAGAGAGTCAGTGAGGATGTACGTATGTTGTTGAGACGAAGAGAGAATGCGAGGACAGGGGAGTGAGGAGAGAGTCAGTGAGGATGTACGGATGTTGTTGAGACCAAGGGAGAAAGCGAGGACAGGGGAGTGAGGAGAGAGTCAGTGAGGATGTACGGATGTTGTTGAGACGAAGAGAGAATGCGAGGACAGGGGAGTGAGGAGAGAGTCAGTGAGGATGTACGTATGTTGTGGAGACCAAGGGAGAATGCGAGGACAGGGGAGTGAG